>JAODUE010027713.1:0-22175 GCA_027564755.1 Amblyopsis hoosieri
CCCCCCCCCCCCCCCCCCCCCCCCCCCCCCGCGCCCCCCCGCCCCACACCGCCCGCCCCCCCCCCCGGGGGGGAGACAGAGAGAGAGAGAGGGAGACAGAGGGACAGAGAGAGAGAGAGATGAGACAGAGGGACAGAGAGAGAGAGATGGAGACAGAGACAGAGAGAGAGAGAGAGAGAGAGTTGCATAACCAGACAAGGGCAGGGAGAGTCACACTTCATTAGTGTATGCTAAAGTTTGCTGAGTGTGCCGGTGTATTGCCTTGGCGAACGGAGGCACTTTTAAATACTCCTCCAGGTCAGTTGTCTGGAGCGGAGGCCACACTATCATGCATGCCACAGCATACTTGGGGACAAGGCGGTGTTTATTTGGTTTATGGAGTCTGCCCTTCCTTCCTCGCTCACGCACACAACACACACCGCAGACAACACTCCACATAGAACACAGTACACACACAACACACAACACACAACACACACAAAACACCCAGAATATACACCACACACAACACACATAGTACACAGAACACACACAACACACCACACACACAAAACACCCAGAACATACACCACACACAACACACATAGAACACAGAACACACCATACACAGAAAAAACACACAGCATACAACACAGTGGTCAGCCGGCGCATTCCGGGCCGACATCCAGGCCTTCCCAAGGAAACCCCGGGCAGACTGACCCGATGAGGGATGGATGGCACAGTGGTCTGTCCTTGTTTGAGTTCCCCCTCCATTCAGCCTTGTATATCCTTCCCCTCCTTCCACCCACATCCAGTGCCAATGAATGGCTCCACATCCCCTGTGGGAGAGACTCTCCACTCCCGGCCTAATTGTCCGTCCACTAATAGCTCCTCTAGAGTTATTAGACCATGGGAGATGTGCGCCGGACGGTATAGCTCCACAAAGGCTTTTGAACAGAGCTCGGATTCATGGCTCCCTTGATGTTTCGCCCCGGCAGCTTCTACAACAAACAGCTATTTGTTGTTTGGCTGTTCTGGCGATTGTGATTATGAGCCGTTCTTACTGTACAGTAAACGGCCTGTCGGTGTGTGCTCGAGAGTCGGTGGGTGTGTGAAATGAAGCTCCCCTCTCACGAAAGCACACTATGAAATCTTAATTAGCGTCAATTGCATTGCATTTCTCCATCGACGCTGCAGGGCATCCCGCACTTCCCGGGCCGTGAGAAAATCTTTAAAGCTATTCCAAACAAACATACCTCACCAATAAAGACACTGCTAGCTATACAGTATGGCTGGTGCACTGATATTTCAGGACCCATCGCTCATTTTAGAGCAAAACTGAAAATGTGGAGTTCAATAATGCACCAGCAGCATCTGCATTAAACTGCACAAATCAAATTAAGATTAAAAAATATGTAATTGCCATTCCAGTAACACTAATGAAGATTTGCTACACCTTTGTGTTGGAAATAGAGTTTCACGATACGACCAGCTGGCTCTAATCTTCTCCGCCTGGTACGTCTTAGGCCAGTCACAGGACCAGCACGTCTCAAAACGACACCCCCGCATAGTTTCCCGGCAAGGATCAAAGGTGGCCTAACCCCCACCCAACATAAAACACGCAGATAAAACATACTGTACACACCATGTTCCCTGTTTATCTCTGTAAAAGACCCATGGCCATTCACGGATTGCCGTAGGCAGCGGTGTCTCTGTGCTGAGTAGGAAATTGCCCAGAGACAGTTGTATTATCGCACATCGATTCTCTGGTAATGTGTGTGCAGGTCAGATTGCAGGTGGGCCTGTACATAGTGTACATAATGGACTGGCTAACGGTCTTCGGCATGGATCAGATTCTGGTGTTGCGGTTGGAGGACCACGCCTCCAACAGGAAATACACGATGCATCAAGTCTTCAGTTTCCTAGACCTGGGTAAGTGCACCATCGGACATCCTGACAGACTCACAGCTTTGTCGGTAATACGTCCCCGTTGCATTCAATAAAGCTGACTATTTCATTATTCTGTTGATATTCTAGGGCAGAGGTCTTCAATAGTGGGTCCGGGACACCTAGGGGGTCCTAAGATGTACTGCAGGGGTCCTCCAAATGATTTGATCCCAAATGGATTGTCTTTTACAAATTTTAATGTCAGAAAATACCATAAATACAACCTGCTATAAATATAGAAATATGTCAATATGTATTGAAATGGCTTAGTTAGTGGCCTACCTTTATACATGGCGCTAATAGGCTGCCATACACATCATTGTTGGCCTGGCAACTAAATATTTTAGACCATTGGTGATAGGGGTTGTGTTTGAGATCACACACGTCCATTAAAGCCAAATTGAAATATTAAAATCTGATCACTGTAACAAAGAAACTGAGCATCAGACTATAGTTGTAGAAATTCCTTTGAAACTGTGTGGGAGATAGATCACACAACTATTTAATTAAAGCCAAATTAAAACGATAAACTGACTATCACTTTTGACATGGGCAGCATGCATGCTGTTGATTATGACTATGTTCCTGTTCTGTATTCACATTTCTGTATTTACAGGAAAAATCAAACGCTGCTATTATGGCTCCTGGAATGTAATGTATCAAACTAGAGAGCCGAGTTGTCATGAGAGCCACGTTTTCCTTGGAATTGGTCAAGTGAGAATCTAACTAAGGCTAACAAAGAGGTTGTTAGAAACGTTTTGCCTTTTGTAACTAGAACTGTAAAAAAAACAAAAAAAAAAACATGCCGTCCTTTGTGTGAACTGTAATTGCTGTGTACTGGCTGAAAAGTGGTTGGTACATTCAGCTCCAGCCCGCAACTTCAATACTCTGCTTTCTGCCTGAAAGAATGGAGATGGTTAGCTACTGTAGGAAGACGTTTTCAGTGTTTTGTCGCACATTTGTACTTTTGTATCTTTGTTTATCTGTATGTGTATGTGTGTGTGACTGCTTATGTGTGTTAGGGCTTAAAAGTTAGGTGCAATTCTTCGCTGTAGTCACGCCAGTCCACACCATGTAGCAGAACACATCTTCTGGGCAAGTTAATGAGCTCTGTTCAGCTTGTATAAAGATACACAAATATACACTGTATATTGCCTCCATATACAGAGGCAACAGACCATCCTGATCTCGCGAGGCTTCAGTTTAATTTCTCCATGAGAATCAGTCTGGAAAGCCTAGGAATCATTTGGAATGTATCCGAGTAGCAACTGAACTTAACCAATCAGTTTACAATTAGCTTGCAATCGCTGACTGTACCTTTAACTCAGGGACATCTGTGTCCGTATACGGGGTATTTAAATGGTTTCCATGACACCTCACAGGCCCTCTGACGAAGCAGAAGGAGGCAGAGATCACCAGGAGCCCAGCGTCCAACACGAGGCGGCCTGCCGACAAGAGCCTGGGTCCCATGCTCCCCGTCACCACGGAGATCCTGAGGGGGTTCTACAGTCCCTTCAACGAGCAACTGGCCAAGGTGCTGCAGAACGACCGCTTCCGTTGGGGCAGCCGCTTCAATAAGCTGACGTAGAGACAATGCCCCCGGGCACGTCGCACGCCCCCTCCGTCTCTATTCATCGGTCTGTCCCTCAAGTGCCGCGTGGAAATCAACGCTTTTATTTAAATTATTATTATTTTTTTTTAAGTTGTGAGTGAATCGAATGAATCAAACACAAATAAGATACAAGAGAGCACAATGTTGTTTTTACTCAGACTATGGTGTGTGTGTGTGTGTGTGGCGTGTGTGTGTGTAGGCCTGTCATGATAATTACTCCACATATCGTGCCATATATGGACATGACGTCAATATTTCAGATGTCAATAATATTGTCTGTTGCATTTACATGCGTGTTGCTGACACATTCTTCTTGCTGAAGAAAGTTAGCAATGTGCTGCTACTGCGCTCCACACACACACACACACACGCACACACACACACGCGCACACACGCACACGCACACGCACGCACACACACACACACACACACACACACACACGCACAGAGCAGACAGTGACAGGTGATAGAAGTGTTCCTCAAGGTTTTAATAGGTGTTTTTCCAGACAACTGCATAATTCCAGCCGACTACATTTGAAAGAATCAATGCGAAAATGTGCCATTTGTTTTATTTTTTGTGAGCTGCAAGGTTTATTTTTAATACTTTGCCAAGCAATGAAATTGGTTTAACTTATCATAGCAAACAATTGATGTAACTTGACAATAGCTGAACTACATTGTTGACATTATTCTGAAAATAACGTTGTTTATCGCAATTATTGCTGGGACAATATATCGCCCAACAAAAATAGTTATCGTGACAGGTCTAGGCGTGCGTGTGTGCGTGTGTGTGCGTGTGTGTGTAGCGTGTGTGTAGCGTGTGTGTATGTGAGAGGTTCAAAAAGTAGTTCCATTTAGTGCCCAGATGTCCACAATTAAACAGTGGAGAAGCTGAACTAAAAAAAGCCTACTGTGATCCTTTCAGTTGGTACAGAATGTGACATTTTAGATGGATAACCATATACTTTTTTTTCATGATATAAGAGTCTTCTTGTTGGCAATGATCTTTGTCCTTGGCTTCACGTGAGAAAATGTTGTTACTGATGCCACCCCAGACAATATAAGCACGTCACGTCACTGCCCTCTAGTGGTACAAACGCGTCAACCACCTTGTTATTCACGCTCCTGTGTTTTGGTACGTACGTGGTCTGGCAGTATGAGAGTATGATATTGTAGTAGTACACCAGCCAATACTAACGCCATTCTGCCTTCAGATGTATGTTTGCCATGTCTGACTGAGTTCCAGCCGAGGTATGTTTTCTATGTCTGACTGAGTTCCAGCCGCAACCTGGCTGGAACAAATATGCATGGGCATATTCTACATATTCATATTCATTCACTGTAAATTATACAGCATCTGATAAATTACTTTATTCTTGAAAACAGCATAAACAACAACTGACAGGGAAAGCAAGTAGGCTACACCATTTCCCTGTAATGAAAAAAGAAATAAAATAAAATAAATGCAATTGAAAAACTGCTTTGTTAAACATTTTCAGTGTACAGAAACGTGTTGAGATTACCACAAAATAGACTGAAATTGTAAACAAAAGCTAAATCCTAATAATCCCACACATGGGGATAATGCTAAACATTATCAAGGCTTGATTGTAACAATAAAACTTATTTTCATAGAAGAATCAGCTCAATGCTGTATTGGCACTAAGCATCGATTTATAGTTTCACAATGCTTCAATGATGATGACTAAATAAATAGACTATTATTGTTTTAAATCAGATAGCCTAGATTGTCCAAAAACACAAATGTTTTGAATATGCAAACATTTGAAGTCCAGGGGTTAGTACATTAATTAAAATGAAATAATTGACAAGAGGGCAGGAGAGCGTTAGGTCAGGCCTATGTTGAAAAATATGAAATAGGCCTATGCCCACCATAGATATTTAGAAATACATAGTTTGATAACACTTATTGCAATAGTTTTAATATATTTTGAATTGTGCCAGGGTTAATTTCAAGTTCATGCAGAAAAGACACACATTTTTCCATAAGAATTCACCAGAATACAGAAAATGAAGTGTTTGAATCTCAAAATGTTCTGGGGAAGGACCTGCTTTATATGTCCCCTCTCCAATGTTCAATTGAAATCTACACCCACCCTTGTAACAAACTAATGAACTAACTAACTGTAAGTTGTCAAAATAAGAGATGAAGACAAACGCAATGTCGTAAAGCAAACAGCAGAGGGCAGTCTACAATCATAAACCATATCAAGAAACGTCTGCTATGATTGTTTTTAGACATTGTGTACAACGTAACATTGGAGGACGCATGATTTATTGATGAGATAAAGTTTTTGTGTCCGTGCATGAGTAATAGAGGTGCAGCCCTGAGCATTTTCTGCTCAACATTCTATTCACAAATGTTTGTGATAATACATCTCCATTTAAACATAAAAACAGCATGTCATCAGACAAGGGCATAATGCATTATTTAGGTAATGCCAGTCTAAAGAGATTGTCTTTATGATGCATTTATCTGTTAAGAATTAAACAGATGTACTGTAATGCAAGCATATTTGTTATAGGTGTAAATCTTAATACGAATAGAGAACTATGAAGTGTATTTGCCTATTTGAATCATCAAGCTGGCTCTGCCTCAGTAATCTCTCAAATAAGCTGCAATTGCTTCTGAATATACCTAGAAGCATTCTGGGAAATTGGACAAAACTGATAAGAATGCTCCAGGCCTCCAAGTCGGTTAAGCCTTCTCGCTTGTTAAGTTCTGATAAATAAAGAATGCCTAATATTTTCACAATGGAATAAGCCCTTGTCAGTAAAGCATGCCAGAATAAATCTAATATTTACAGATGATGTATTGTATTGTCGGGCTGATATGTATTTTCAACATCTACAATAGCAATGAATGAAATACGTAATATCATGTGCTAGTGTATTCCACAGTAGAATGGAGAACCAGGCCTTGACAATATTGTGAAGTGTGTGAAAAATAAGACAAAACCAAGAGGACTATATATACAGTATGTTGACTTACTTAATGAATAAGTTTCTTTATGTATTATTTATTTTATTGATCACTGTTTCCCTAAAGTATCTGAGAACCAGGAGGAGGTCTTTACGCAGAGACACAGAGAAAGTGTGTCAGTTAGACACATTTGCAAGAGGCACGAGAAGGATATCCTCTCCTTAGAGGAGTCTTCTCTGTTGCTGTGGTTACTGCACTTCCCATAGTGTTTTGAAGAGAAGACAAATTGTTCCCAGAAAGAGGACTCTGACCCTGCGATACATCGATGGACATTTCAGGCTTGAAGTGTAAGTATAGTTTTTTTTCCATCAGTTTGGCTGCAGGTTTAGAAGACAAAACCTTCTTTCTCTCGCCCCTCTCTTTGGCACCTCTTGTTCTCTCTTCCTCTCGCTGTTCCTCGGCCCTCGTGGAGCTGTCAAATTGAACTGGCGTCACGGTTAGCGGCCGCAGCAGGATCCTTCCTTGTATTCCAAGTTAATGTAGCCTGTGACGGTCACATGCAGGTGACGGTCACGACTGGTTGTCCTCTCAACCATCACACACGGTAAAAAGAGATTCCCTTTCTGTCCGAATACAGACTCTTCACCGCAATCCCTTCTGGTTAAGAGGCTATGGCAAAGATGTTATAATTATACAAAGAGAGAGCATTGTAATGCATTTCAATGGAGCAAAAATGGAACGCCCCCCAGACGGCTAAATCCACCATGCATGGCCTGAAACACACTCTATTGACCTCAAACTGTTTACTGCAGAAATACCATTGTGGCTTCAGATTGATCGTAGATACTTGGGAATTAATGTAATATACTCAAAACACCCATTAACGCCCCCAGAGCGAAATAATGGGCAGTATTGTGGTGAAATCCGTGGACCTCCCCATGGACTTGAACCCTGGGTCCACATAAAGAGTGAAATATCGCTTCCCCCCTCCCATAAAACACAATATGTATTATATTCATGCTGAATAAATAAGACATTTAATGCCAGATGACAGGATATAAGTTGACTATTTATTTAAGTTACAATCATGGAAACCCTTATTGTACCATATTACTTGTTTTAGTCTCGGTTTGTTAAATATGGTTTAAATTATGTTGTTGTCTGAAGCAAACATTTGCAAAGGCTTGCAAAATGTGTTGTGCCTAGCCGGAGTCCTCAGATAGCCTGCCAGCTGTATGCACCTCAGTCATGCACATTGGTGATTAAATGAGCATGGGATGCAGGCAGCATGTCCATTGCAAAATAACAAAGAGACATGTCTTACTTACATATGTTGACTGCAGCGGTTCATGACCTGTGGGCTGGGACCCTCGAATATGCTTTAGTTAAAGGTGGAGTCAGCGATGCTGGAGAGAGATTGTTGATATCTGAACTTGAGCAAAACAAAAACAACTCTCCCTTCAATGCCATAGAGACAGTGCACATTAAGTCCCACCCACACCGGGGGAGGGGGAAGAAAACAATCTATAGCTCTTCATTGACTTTGCATTGCGTTAAGATAAGACAACATCATTTCTGACTTCTACAAAGAAATGTAAACCTGTACATAAAAGCTGTTGTGTAACAGGACGCACAAGGGTATGAACCCAGAACTATGTTTTCATAACCTGTTTTTAATGAGTACAGCAACAAGACGTGAAGCATATTAGGAAAGAATAGGACATCTGTGGGATCATTATACTCAATATGCCTGGTGACTGGTTGACATAGCGTCATATTATAACATGGTGAAATAATTTAATATTGAATTAATTGAAACTTATTGAACATTTGATCAGGTAAAGCATTTAGTGTGGTTCTGTTTTTGTCTGTTGGTGTTTGTGTCTTTTTCGGTTCAAAAGCTTATAATTTAAAATGTTTCCTCTCTGGTGAACGTGGTTTTCAGAGTGTGACATAATGAGCTCTGTCGCTATTGGGTGCTCCCTCAGAAGCTCCAACTCTGAATTTGCGGCTAACTTCCGGGAACTGTTTTGAGGCTCCACGATCCGCTATTGCTGTGAGGAAACGGTCCATTGGAGTGAACGGAGATGACACAACTCTCTCTTTACATGGCTCTGGGAGGGGCAAAGAAGAAAGAGTCCCAAACCAAAACAACAATCTTTTGCATAATTAATTGCACTATGGCCTCACAGCAAGAAGGTCCCGGGTTCGAACCCTGGTCGTCCAGGCCTTTCTTTGTGGAGTTTGCATGTTCTCCTCGTGTCTGCGTGGGTTTCCTCCAGGTTCTCCACTTTCCCCCCACTATCAAAACATGTTAGGTTCACTCCCCAGTCAGTGCCATGTGATCAGTGACTCCAGCCTCTAACTGGAGATAAGTCCGAGGGGATTGAGAACAGTTGAGAGCTTCAGGTCACAGGCCCTCCATTCAGGTGGTCTATCATTTATGGGATGTGAAGGGGTTTTAGCCCAAAGCATCTGTTTGTCATATACAACGCTATGTGCTTTTATCTCTTTTGGACACACGCTGTAAACATTTTCAGTGGTAAAAGGAATCGTAGAACTTGAATTGCGTATACTTCTTAGCATGGTGTGCTTGAAAAGCTTATCTTTTTATCATTATATGTTTCTGTGTGTTGTACCTGTAGAACTATATACAGTATGTACAGTAGTGTTATTTTAGTGTTACACAATACATGGGCGTAGGTTTCTTTTCAACATTGCAGGGGACATAAAAAAGCCCTTAAATCAAAGGGTCTGGGGATCCTCCCCCAGAAAATGTAAGAATCAAACATTTCACTTTCTGCATTCTGGTGTATTCATATGGAACAATTTGTGTCTTATCTGCATCAATGTACGGTGGAAATGTCTATTTTTTTAAAAAGGAAAACATACAGGAACCTTGGCACAACTCAAAGTATATGGAATATAATGCAGTAAGTAGTATCAAACATATGTAATGCTTTAGGCATGTTCTTTTCTTTGGGGGAAGTACATTATAAATACATTTATTTTAATTAATGGAATATAATAGCTCTTATGCTTATGTTCAAATCTTTCTGCATATTCAAAACATATGTATTTTGGGATGATCTAGGATAAACCTATAGCTGGCTTAAAACAATACAATAAAACATTTTGGCCATAACCTATTTAAACTGCTACTGGAGAATGAGCCTTTCTTAAAGTCTTGTAAAGCTGTGTGGTTGCTGCACAATGTGCACATTAAACTATCCAACATAGGACATCTGACATCGTCGGGTGGCCCCGGTGTGTCTTTCGTGGTATTATTGGGTAGGGGGGACAAATACACTTGTTCTAAATATTGAGGGGGACATATCCCCTGCAGCCCCCCTGAAATCTATGCCTATGGCACAATATATTTTTGGCAGGGCACACCCTGAAAATCAAAGCAAGACATACTTTTTAATCTCAAGACTTTTCTTTCGTACACATTTGTCCTTGGCAAATGCTTTTGCCCAGCTGTCGACAAACGCGCTCTCTAGGCTGGATTTGGTGTATGTGTAGAATGCTCCCGGTGCACCTCCGGGTCTCCAGCGGGACTTTAGACAACTCCAATCCGACCTACATACACCTTATCCAGGTGTAGAGCGCTTCTGGTGCACCTCTGGTGCACCTCCGGGGCTTCAGACAACTCCAACCCGACCTACAGACACCTTACTCAGGTGTAGAGCGCTCCCGGTCCACCTCCTGGGCTCCAGCGGGACTTTAGGCAACTCCAATCCGACCTACAGACACGTTACCCAGGTGTAGAGTGCTTCCGGTGCACCTCCGGGGCTGTGGCTATTTCTATTGGACAAGAATCCGTATGGAGTACTGTATGTGGTAATGCAGGCGTAAACTTTTTACGCTGCAGCCCTGTTCCCACGTAGGTCCTCGTCTTCCCCTTAGCAGTCATGTCCTCTGTTTTACGAGTTGCAATGCATCCTGGGTCATTGCTCTGTATCGCCACTCACCTCAGCATCCCGCCAAGCATTTCGCTGAGGAATCTCCAGTGAATTCTAATGTGGCTTCATGCTAGCCTGCCGAACAATCCCTCCTCTCAACAGCTGAACGACCAGATGTATCTTAGGACGCCTGTGAGTAATGGAGCTTAATACTGCGGTATTGCCTCAGTGTCTTTCCAATGTCAGCGTTCCACATCAACCATTTCTAGATGTTTCTGGTGTCGCAATGCATTTTGATGCTTTCTCGTGTTGTCTTCTAAACCCAAGAGTATTTGCAAAGAAATATTAATACATTTTAAATTACAGATATTAATTTATACTACCAAAAAAGACATTACATCTCAGTTATGGGACCATCATATCTGTTAAAATAATTGTCATATATCTACATATATTTTAACATTTAACACTTCATTGCACTTACTTATGGGGCATGCTTACCAACCATTATTTTGTGAATCAAATAACAAATTGGACACTGTCATTATAGTGCATGCCTAGCCGAATCTAGCTAGAGCTGTAGCTAGCCATAGGGAATAAGGACGCAGAATGAGAATCACGTGTCCAGGAAAAATATTTTAATGGGGGAAATAAAGGATGCAGCCCAGCCCCCTGTGTGAATGACAGCATGGGTAAATAGCTCAGCCTCTGAAAAAAAGGCATGTGTTTCATTTTTCACCAACAGTTTCTTTTTTCAAGGACAGACATTCCGTAAAGGATTTCTCTTTTCTTTTTAACTCCCACCCATTAAAATATACAGTTCCCCATATGACAGTGTATCATAAAGTCACTGATACAGTTGGAATTGAGAAACATACCACTTCTCCAGCTTCACATTGGGCTTATTATGCTGTTAAATGCCTCTGCAATGCATTACATCTTTGCAATGTGTCATCTATCATTGAATCAGGTGTACCATTCTAATAAAGATGTTTTTACAAACCAAATAAAGCATCAATTCAATTCCGTACGTGTTTGTGACTGCGTATGACCTTAATTTGCAAATAAACTGCAATTCACTTGAGCATTACACAATATTTAACCAATATCAGCATCTATTTGCTGGCACTGCTCACAAGTGTCAGCTCATCTCATTGCAGCATAGGATCTGTAATCATGCTAATTAAAACATCTTAGCATAACGACATTACTAGATGCATGAATAATAATGTTGATTTGAGACATTCTTTAGATTCAATGTACCACATATCCGAATTGTGCTTCCTCGACATACTGCGCATGCGCACAGCCGTTATTGCGTCATTTTTGTCATGCTTGAGACAACGCTCATATATTTCTGATACGTAATCTGGATTTCTAGCTAGTACTGTTATTGCATGTTTTTAACAAATGTACAAAGGCTTCTTGTCATTTTACTTGTAGAATATGATTCGGTTAACGTTATTTGCCAGGTTGTAATTTAACATTTGTATATTTAACAATTATTTACATAATGTTAACAAATTCACACCATAACCAACTAAGATAATTTGGGTGTATTTGTAATTTCCCCATGCAATTTCTGTATGTAGGCATACATTTACGTGTGCAATTGATGCAACAAGAAGCTTTTTTTTAATCACATTATACTGTGAGAGTTAAAACTTTAGGGGAATTTTGGAACAATGAACACGTAATGTAGCAATTTTCAACATGGCAGCATAAATCGTCAAAACACCTTATTGTTCATTTTAGTGAGGTCTTAAGATCTATCTTACGACCCCGATGCTCCAAGAAGGACTACAGCCAGAACCTGACTGATATGGCCTCTAAGACACCGAGCAATGTTCACCATGTGTGTCTGTCTACCAGACTGGACCGTTGTTACATTTGACATGGTATGCAAGGATGCTATTTTGTCTGTCTGGTCCTATTGTTTTAAAGTGATCAGTACAGTGTCTGTATATGAGTGGGTTGAATCCCATAATATGAGTTATTATTAACCTCACAATGACTTCCAATGGAATACATATCCTGTTTCTTCCACTGTTTTATTTTTTAGGATTGCATAATAGCTGCTCACTGTTGTCTACAGGAAGTGGGGGGTGTGTGTGTGTGTGTGTGTGTGTAGGATGAGAGCGGTGACAGGATATTGGGGAAAGAGAGGGGTACCAACCACTCAGCATACCAAAGTTTTAACCACAGCAAGTCTTGTCAAGCTGACTTCAACCAAACCAGAACCTCCAGTGCTGAGAAATTAATCCAACAAGGTGGCAAAATCTGCAGTTCCTCGAATGGCAACTTTAGGCTGGCTGCAAAAGGGAGTCAATCCCCATACGTTCATTTAACTGTACAATGTCCAAAGTTTACAGCACATGCTACATTATGCTACTGTAGGTGCATTGTGATCATGAAAATAATATTGTCTGTGTAAAGTAGACTCAGTATATAATAATGCTGTTTACAATGTTTACCAGGGTGATACTATTATTAGAGTTAATATTAACAATTAAATACAAATGTGCACCTGTGTGATATGTACCCTTTTTTACATTTTGAGCACCTTCCCCATGGAACTCTCTACGCTGTAGATGTGACATAATTTCCTGATTGTAGCCAATCATCACTGACATGTACTCCTGCTCCCAGTCAGCCAATCAAGGTTTGGCATGTAAAAAAATAAGCGATACACAAACTGAAATGTCCAAAATTTCTTATGTGGCATGAATGTCAAATATGGAATCCCACAATGTCATCCTTTAGGAATCATAATTTGCACCTTGCACTATAAGCCACTTTAACATTTAATAATTAATTCCATTGCTTATACCCAGATGTAAATAATAAGTTAAGTGATCAGAATGTAATCAAATACACACCTTAAAGAGGATAGCTGCGACTTCCAAAGTCGTAATATGCAAAACGGTTTATTATGGATCCATGAATGTGTCACTTTACTTTTAGTTGGACGTGTAAATAACACATATTATGAGGTAGGTTGAGGATCCTTGTTTAACTCTTCCCATTAGAATTCATTAAACAGATTGTCAACCCGCCATTTTGTCACACTCAGGGTTGTATTGGATGGTTGGTCACAAAGTGTGTGTGAGCATATACTGTATCTTTCACTCACCTTATGTTTGTATTACAATATGGGCTGTATGGGAACTAACTAACTAACTAACTAACTAACTAACTATATATTTATCTAGTATGCAGATTTATGTTTATGTATTTGCTACTATATTATACTATACTATACTATACTATAGTTAGTATATAGTTATACTGTACTGAATAATCAGGCATCACATTTAAGAGAAAACCAGGAAAATGGCATGCTATCCCAATTCCAGGGTGCCAGTGTCCCTGTGTGCGACTTCCTTTATCAGCTAAACGTCTCCCTGCACTAAGCTGTACATCTGTATTGAACGATCCATCGAATGCCTGCTCCTTCAAGATCAAAGCCAGTTTACTTTCATTAATTAGAAGGCAAGCGAAGTGAGGGCTTTTCTTTAAATGCCACCACGTCTCTACCCTGACGCTCTGAGCCCTGACACCCAATTAATGAGAATTCAGCCAGTGGGATTTTCTTCTCTGTAGAGGAGATTATGGAGAGAGGCAGAAGCCATCACTCTTTATCCCGAGCTGTTCCTTTGTAAAAGACAGCTATTGTCACAACATCCCTTCTTACGCAATCTGTTTGGCTTCCTTGCCTGATAAGCAGATGTTTTATGTTCTAGGGTGGGCTTCTATTACACTGCAGTGTATGAAGAAAATACAGACTTGTTAGCAAAATAATACCACCCTGCTGTGAGAATGCAACGGTCAGCATTCAGATTGTATAGTTTTGAAATGTAATGCCCTGTGAAAAATTCCCATAATGACCATGAAGAATAATCCTACTCTGTAAAATAAAGAAAATTCAACTCAGATTTATTGATTAAGAAAGTCAGATTGTAAATAATAGTTTTATAATCCTATGGGCTGAAAAAAAGACTCAAGATAAAATTAAGCTAAAATAGCTGGAATTATTCTTATTTATTTATTTATTTATGTGTGTGTGTGTGTGTGTGTGTGTGTGTGTGTGTGTGTGTGTGTGTGTGTACACTTTGAGAATACACTATCATAATCAAATGCACCATATACTTCTTTTGACTTTTAGAATCATCTATAAATATGTCACACGCCTAGCGCAGAAAATGACAATGTGTGTCGAGAGGAAGAAGCTAGCCTGAGCTCCTTTAGCTCTATTAGCTCTTGATCAGAGCATTTGACCTATTCCAAGCCCCGCCCCTTTTTGTATGTCCTCCAATAACAGCTGAGCCACCTCCCGTCAACTTCCCTGTAATGGCTATCTATGGTGTTTTGTCCTACCTAGTTGCTGTAACTATGTAGGGCAAAACACCATAGTGAAAAAGGGGGCGGGACCTGGTATAGGTCAATTGCTCCAAGTAATGAAAGACCATGTAACATTCCGGAGGCATCCCCGGCACGTCGCGCCTTTAGGAGAAGCTACATGGAAGTCGTGGTTATTTTAAGGTACGTGCAGTGAGGGAGGCTCTTCCCTCAGAATCGTCTAAATCTTCCCCACCTCCCCTTTCCGTCTCCTCCTTGCCTCTTCTGCCCACACCCCCTTCCTCTCACTTCTGCAGAGATGGTTTAGAGGTGTTCACGGGTGCTGGCTGAATGAGGGGTGGGCGAGCGCAGCATACAGTGCATGTCTGCCAGGCTGACAAAGTGCTTCTGGCAAGCACAGAGCTCGTCCAGCCCCCAGTAGTCCACCCACACCCAGACCTTATATTCCTGTCTGTGAACGACCCTATACCTGCTCCACAACCAGCCCCCAGCACCCAGTACCTACAGTAGTACCCAGTACCCAGTAGCAAGGCCCCAGCACCAAGCTCCCGGTTCCAAGCCCCTACCCGAGACCTGCATGGACCTCCCGTGGCTTCCAATCACACCGTGTATTTGGTTCTTGGGCAGAAGAACAGTTGACGATCCCAAGACCCGCGCTTTTCGGCTGTCCTCCAATAACAGTTGAGCAACGGTTCCAAGATGTGCTTACTGGGCAATTTGAAATGATATACAGTATACATATATATACATATATATATATATATATATATATGTATATATATATATATATATATGTATATATATATGTGTGTATATATGTGTGTATGTATATATATGTGTGTATATATATATGTGTGTGTATATATATATGTGTATATATATGTGTGTGTATATATATATGTGTATATATATGTGTGTGTGTATATATGTGTATGTATATATGTGTGTATATGTATATGTGTGTATGTATATATGTGTATGTATATATGTATGTGTGTATATGTATATGTGTGTGTGTATATATATGTATATATATGTATGTGTGTGTATATATATGTATATGTATGTGTGTGTGTATATATATGTATATATATGTATGTGTGTGTATATATATATGTATGTGTGTGTGTATATATGTGTATATATATGTATATATATATGTATATGTGTGTATATATGTGTGTATGTGTATATATATATGTGTGTATATATGTATTATATTTTTTAGCCATTTGGAAATGTTTACACTTTCAATCAAAACATGCTTTCCATGTCAAATATTACAATAAATGACAAGGCTGTAGAATATAGTGCACTATTTCAGAATTATACTGAGGTTTTTATTACATTATATTAATATAGTCAGTCTTGAAGTGGGCCGGTCTAAGGCATGAAACTCCAGAGCTGAAAATGAGTCCCACTCTGGCTCTGGTCCAGCAGCTTTTTATAAAGGAGCAGACACAGTGTTGTAGCTCAGTCAGTGTTGACTCCCAGTGACTCCACAACAACTCTGGACAGCTGCTCCAACATGGTCAGATGGAGACACCAGTACAACCTGACTGTGGCAGTTGGAACCCTACATTGACCTTTGTGAGCAGGATAGAGCTTTGTTTGTTGGCTGGACTAAACCGAGGATCATGGAGAATTCTACTACTTTTGATCATTTTATTCTTGGTGCATATTTAAACACTGAACATTTTAAATACTTACTTTTTGTCATAACACTATGTTTATATGTCATGATTGTCTTTTCTAATCTGCTACTAATTGTGGTTATTTGTGTGGAGAGAACCTTACATGAGCCTATGTATATTTTTCTGTGTAGCCTGTTTGTAAATGAACTGTATGGTAGTGCAGGCTTGTTTCCATTCCTCCTGGGTCAGATCATCTCTGACACACACACTATTTCTAGGTCTTTATGTTTCCTACAGATTTACTGCTTGTATACATATGGACATTTGGAGTTTTGTAATCTAGCCCTAATGTCTTATGACAGGTACCTTGCTATATGTTTGCCTCTCCAGTATAACACACACATGACATCCTACAAAGTGGCTCGCCTAATTGTGTTCATATGGTTATATTGTTTATGTCTTTTTTTTATTACTGTTATTTTGAGCCTACGTTTAACATTTTGTAGAAATATTATAGATAATGTGTTGTGTGTAAATTACCTGATTGTTAAAATGGCTTGTATTGATACCACTGTAAATAACATCTTTGGACTTTGTGTCACTTTTGTAGTTATTTGTGTTCCACTAACACCAATCCTTTTCTCTTATGTAAAGATCCTTCAGATCTGTTTAGTTGGCTCTAAAGAGACCAGGCAGAAAGCTGTTAGTACATGTACTCCTCATCTCGCTTCTCTTATTAACTTCTCTTTCGGTTGTTGGTTTGAGATCATTCAGAGTAGATTTAATATGACAAATGTACACAGTGTGTTGCGGATCTTTCTATCATTGTATTTTTTGATCTGCCAACCGCTCTTCAACCCTGTCATGTATGGACTGAGAATGTCTAAAATCCAAAAGAAATTTAAAAGTCTGCTTGGTTTTAAGGTGTAGGTTAGCCAGGCATACAATAAACATGTATTATCACATAGCATGTGTAATATTCTTACTTGGATGAAGCCAGGCATACAATAAACATGTATTATCACATAGCACGTGTAATATTCTTACTTGGATGAAGCCAGGTATACAATAAACATTTACACTGTAGTGCGCACATATGGAATGATATTTTAGTCATATTAAAGGGCACCCACAATATCTTTAACACATAATAAATGCATCTGGCTATGAAATAATTAAACAAGGCAATAAATATACAAAATAATAAATATATAAATAAATAGGTACGGATTCTCTGCAGTAAATCAGACTTGTTTCAAGTGGAGGTTAGTCTCCACCAGGGCTGCGATTTATCACCAATCCTGTTTGTGATATTCATGGACAGGATATCGAGGCATAGTCGTGGTGTGGAGGGGTTGCGGTTTAGTGACCCGGGGATCTCATTGGTGCTTTTTGCAGATGATGTGGTCCTGATGGCATCATCGGCCCGTGACCTCCAGCACTCACTGGATTGGTTCGCATCCGAGTGTGAAGCGGCTGGGATGAGGATTAGCACCGCTAAATCTGAGGCCATGGTTCTCAGCAGGAAACCGATGGAGTGCCTACTCCGGGTAGGATATGAGTCCTTACCCAAAGTGAAGGAGTTCAAGTACCTCGGGGTCTTGTTCACGAGTGAGAGGACATGAGATTGGCCGGCTGGGAGGAGGCCTCGGGGAAGACCCAGGACTAGGTGGACTGGCCTGGGAACGTCTCGAGATCCCCCAGTTAGGGGTAGGGGCAAAGTTTAAGGGATAGGGTAAGGGGTAAGGGATAGGGGTAGTGGTTAGGGGTAAGGGTAAGGGGTAAGGGGTAGGGGTAAGGGGTAGGGATAGGGGTAAGGGGTAAGGGGTAGGGATAGTGATAGGGATAGTCGCAAGGGGTAGGGATAGGGGTAAGGGTAAGGGGTAGGGATAGGGTAAGGGTTGAGGGATTGGGCCTAATTGCCACACAGCCATGCTGAAGCTAAATCTATGCTAATCGTTTTCTGTAGTGTTATGATTATATATGAGCCCATAGCAGCACTGTGGCTTCACAGCAAGAAGGTCCCGGGTTTGAACGGCACGGCAAAACAGTCAGACCGAAAGGCAGGATGGCAAACTCAAAACACAAATGACAATATTGTCAAGGTGGGGGCGCCAGGCCTCAAAGGCACGACGAGGAGCGGGGCAGGCTCTCACTTAGAACTCACTTAGACTAGAAACAAAAAGAGCACAGACGGGCAAAGAGACGAAAAGCTACAAGGACGCAACAAAACAGACTGACTGAAATAGACAAACACAGGACAGGCCACTGGGTCGGGAAATGAGAAGCAGATGAAACTAATGCATCAACATGGGGCAGGCCAGCAGAACACAGGGGTGGACTGGAAGACAGCAGACAGGAGGTAAGGTGCACCACAACAAGGCCGAACCAAACTACAGAATGAAACAGGACATGATGGGGAATAACCCAAGACAGACAGACTTGGGCAGACAGACAGACCAGAACAGGGAGACAAAAGCAAACAGGTCACTACAGGACAAACAGTGGACGATAGGCGGATAAGAGAACATAATCAGACAGACGGGGGCGGACGTGACAGATATGTTACAATAGTGATGTTGCACTGTGTACAGAGAATTGAGTAAAATATATTCAATACAATTATTTTGTGGCCAATATTTTATGTAATTAGTTTACACCACATTCCAAATTATTATGCAAATTGGAATTGTCATAAACATTAAATATTTAGTTTTTCAATCAAACTCATGGATGATATTGTGTCCTCTGTCTCTTTGGATCAGTGAAATCAATCTGTAATAATTAGTTTGCCAGGTGAGCCCAATTAAAGGATAACTACTTAAGAAGGATGTTCCACGTTATTAAGCAGGCCACAGGCTTCAGAGCGTTTTAAATCTAAAAGAAAAAATATAATGACTTGCTTTTAAAGCCAAGCTAAAATAATTGGGGAATAAATCACAAGGATGTCTGTGTTTTAAACCCTAGAGTTATACAAGTTATTGGTACTTTTCATATTTCTGCCATTTAAAATAATCATCTTATATTGTTATTATTTTATTTATGTTTAGTGGTTTCTTCTGTTTGTAACTCTATGCTGCTTTTTTTGTTTTTGGCCGGGTCTCTCTTGGAAAAGAGATTTTAGTCTCAATATGACTAACCTGGTACAATAAAGGACAAATACATACAAAATAAAATATGGGGAAAAGGATCTCTGCTGTGGAAAAGCATCAAATAGTGCAATGCCTTGGACAAGGGATGAAAACATGAGATATTTAATGAAAACTTAAGCATGATCATCGTACTGTAGAGATGTGATCAGATTAAGAGAGCAGCTGCTAAACTGCCATTACAAAGCAGCAAACAGGTATTTGAAGCTGCTGGTGCCTCAGGGGTCCCATGAATCTCAAGGTGTAGGATCCTCCAGAGGCTTGCAGTTGTGCATAAACCTACTATTCGGCCACCTGAATGTGTAAACATGACCTCAGCAAAGTATATAGAGTTTCTGACTGACCACTTTCTTCCATGGTCCAAAAAAAAGAACCGTGCCTTCTGTAGGAAAATCATCTTCATGCATGACAATGCACCATCTCATGCTGCAAAAAATACCTCTGTGTCATTGGCTGCTATGGGCATAAAAGGAGAGAAACTCATGGTGTGGCCCCCATCCTCCCCTGACCTCAAACCTATTGAGAACCTTTGGAGCATCCTCAAGCAAAAGATCTATGAGGGTGGGAGGCAGTTCACATCAAAACAGCAGCTCTGGTAGGCTCTTTTTTAACGATCTAAGCACATTGTCTAAAGTGCAAGGCGCAAACTGCATTTAGGGCGTGTCCAAATCCACTTTTGCTATTTTAACGGCAGATAAATGGTGATAAATGGCAGACTTACGCTCTTCATTATTCATGAGCGTGTTATCTCCTATTACCTTTAAAAATTCAGGCGCAATTGCACCATGGCGAATTGATATACCCGGGGGTTTGTGAAAGCACTGGAGCAGACCATCTAGGCAACAGCAAGATTCTACCAAGATCTATAAAATATGTTTAGGTAGGCTACACACTCATTACATTCCACATTGGACTCTTTAAATGTATTATCCTGTGCATGTGTGTGTGCTCGTGTGTGTGTGTGTGTGTGTGTGTGTGTGTAACAAGCAGAGCATATGCTCGTTGTGCAAGCGCCATAGGCGACACTATTTTGATAATGCATTGACTTTAGACCAGGTTTTTGCTGGTCAATCGCGCAATCATTTTCCGCTGCCTCAAGATAGCAATTCGCCAGCAATTAGCCCACACAAGCTAATGCTTAGACCAACACACCCACAGACACTCAAACGGGCGCAAGTGCATTTGCTATTTAGAAGTGGGTGCTGGACGGAAAAATGACAATTGAGTCAGTCTGAAACTAGCAAAGACACTTGCATTCCCACTTTGCGCCACATTGAGCCAGTTGTGAGATAGGGCCCTTGAGTCACTGTGGATAAAGGTGTTACAGTAAATTACCTGAGGCCGTGTTTCCTAAAATATTTTAATTATTTGTAGCTTTGCCGTTCTTTTGCAGCCCCTGTTATGCCAAATAACACAAGCCATATACCAATCTCTTCAGCAGAGTGTCTGGATTATGAGGAAAAAAAACTTGAGTTTACTGATCTGAAGATATGATCCGAAATTTAAACTGGTCCCTTTCACTGCAATTTGCTGAGGTGAGAGATTTTAGAGGCAGCTTTGCCATTGGTTTTGTACTGTATTCTGACAAACACAAGTCATATATCGAATTACCCATCTCTTCGGTGGAATTTGTTTCTAGTGTTTACCTTTCTGAAGATATGATATGAAATATAATCCTATGCCGTTTTCAGCACAATTTTGAGAGTGCATTTTAGAGACAATTCTGTTGTTGTCTTGTATAGTTGCTGCTATGTCAAATATACCGATCTCTTCGGCGTAATGTCGGGATCATGAGGAAAAAAACTACTTTTCTAGCATGTGTGTGTTTCTAGCATTTACCGTTCTGAAGATATGATCCGAAATATAAACTTGCTTGGCCATGGATCTCAGGTTATAATTAATCACTGCCCCAATCTGTTCTGTTCATCAATCTTTAATGTCAGACTCCATTTTAACACCTATAGTAATTGTTGGCTTGACATACTGAGCCAAGGAACCCAGATCCAACCAAGTGGTGCCACTAAAAGCCATCAATTCTGTCTTTATTTGATTAAAACTTGTATTATTAAGGGAATAGCCACAAAGTGGCGAAGCCCTTATTGTTATTGTACGTTTTCTTATTATTATTATTCTGTCATTGAAGTCAATGGAAACCCCTAGAACTGTGTGGTAAAAAGTTGTGAATTTTGGCACACATGTAGCCTAGGGTCTCACCATCTCTGACACTTATTTTGGTGGGGTCACTTCAAAAGGTCAAAGGTCAGGCTAAGGTCAAATATATTCCTATTTTAGATTTACGTATCTGCTCAAACCTTTTGCCCCGTGCTATGGAAATGTACAAAACTGGTATCCACAGATTCCTTATACTCTGCTGAATGCAACGCATCATCTTAGCGTCAAAATGCGACATCTTAGATTTCCGCCATTTTGAATTGAATGAAAAAACATTTTCTAATTTATCCCTCATTGTTTGGCTAATCTTCAAGAAAATGGACAGACATGCTTTGTGGACCATTCACGGCGAAGCCGCAAAACAGGAGGTTGGCCAATATCTTCGCCGCACTTCTGTTGTCACTTAGGGGTGTACTCACTTTTGTTGCCAGCGGTTTAGACATTAATGGCTGTGTGTTGTGTTATTTTGAGGGG
>JAODUE010027722.1:0-22173 GCA_027564755.1 Amblyopsis hoosieri
TCAACTTATTTGGTTCAGATGGTGTCAAGCGTGTATGGCGGAAACCAGGTGAGGAGTACAAAGACAAGTGTGTCTTGAGCTACTGTGTATCTATATTATTTAAGAAAGAAAATTGCAAATACAAATGTTTCCATCCCAGAAAATACCTAGTTTCTAAACGCTTCAATCGTTATTTGCTTATATTTACAGTGCATTAAATGTTAATTTCATTGCATGTGTGTGTTCATGCATTGCCTTTCTCAGGAGACATCAGCGCACAAATGAAATCAGAGAGCTAACGCTACTAGCCTATCTGAGCCAGCTACAATCATCAGACCCAGGTCCTGTTAGACCCATACACAGCCTTGTCCCCTACCAGGTACACAAATATGTTTCTTTGAGTCATTTGAGGTATTGGTCATGTGTGAGTCAATTATCTTTTATTGGAAATCCTGTTCTGTGTTGACACACAGTATAGTTAGTACTGTATATACTGTAATGTTTACATTATGTCCTGCTAACTCTGTGCCTTTCCTGAAGGTTCCCCATTCAGCAGTTGCTATAGGTGTGACCCATTGTGAGGTGGCTCCAAGTCACACACTATACGCTGCCAATGCCAGCCTGGTGGGGCTGTGCTGCCTCCGAGAGAAAGTAACCGGCAGGGGAGGTCCAGTCCTGCTCTCCCAGGCACCCATCTGCCCGTGTGTGGGCTTCGGTAGGCCATGGGTTCTGCTTGACCTGGCTTGGTTGTTTCTAGTATCTTGCACTGAATGTTAACCATCCAAATCAATGTTTGTGAATGGTTTTACTCTTTCAATAAGGCGTGTACTTTGTGTGGCTGAATAAATAACATGGGAATTGTCAACAGAGGCAACTGAACTTTATTTCAACACTGTTGCATTCTTTTTGTATAAGCAGACCTTGTACAAATATTTTCCCTTTTTATTTTTGCTTGATTTGCAGATTACATTTTTAATATAAATTGCTGTTTAGGCTCTTGCATTTAGCTATCTTATGATTTAGGTTTTCAACAGGGGGTCTTGGACCCCTAGGGGGTCCTCATAGGTACTGCAGGGGTCCTTTTGCTGTGTTTCTACAAGCCAAGGGGTCCTTGGTCTGAAAAACGTTGAAGACCTCTGATTTATTCTGTTTACAATGAGCTTCCCGCAATGCCAGTACATTTCCCCCTGGGTCTCAGGCTGTTGGTTTCACAGGGGCTTGGTGAAACCAAATCCAACACAAATGACCCTTAGCAGTTACTAAAATGAACAAAACATTCTAGCTAATGAATGCATTGTAATCCGTATTCCAGGTGTGATTCGAGGCATTGACATGGCTCGTGGCCTGTACTACCTGCTGACCCCGGTAGAGCCATCCATCCTTCGGAAGGTCAATTGTCTCCTCCTGGGAGCCATTTTACTGCCCTCCTGCATCCTTACAACACAGGTCAGATAGCATGTTTTGAAAGCATTTCTGGGTTCTTTTTAAATGTGAAGCTTGACTACAATATGTTAATGAACACAATTATTTAATTGTAATCTTTGGTCAGTTGTCTTCTTTTTCTCTGTTTCAGATGGGCTGTGAGGGAGAGGAGCCCTATGTGACTCCAGATTATAGTTTTGAGCTCACTGGGGCTGGGAAAATGCGTGTCTTCAAGGGGTTAATTAGGCCTGGACATATTGGGAAAAAGTGACATTTTGTAAAACATTTCATTTGTTTTTGTGTTTATTCACTTATTGGCCTTTTGAAACAACTGGACATGGGTAACATACATAAGCAGCCTGCTCCTAGCAGTAAACGAACCTTATTCAGTCACCATTGTAACTAAGTACATTTTTTAAAGACATTTTGTGTATATGAATTTATTTTTCATGATACATTGCAAATCTTGTTTGACATATGTTCCCCTTACAGTAGGTGACATTCCTATATGTGTGAATACATTTGTATTTTATGCAATAAAAGACAACGTTCTCCAAACCTTGTGATAATTTATGTCTATAACCCGCCTAAAGAGACTGTTAGAGGTAGGTGTTTTTAAGCTTGCAACAACCAATACTTCGTCCTCAGCTATGCCTTTTACTCAAACAATCACTATAGCATAAATGTATTATAGGCTAGACGTTTGACAGGTTTTTGGGATGTTAATCTCATACACTACTCTTGCTTACACAGCAAAGTGCAACAGTTTATGTAAGAATATATTTCACAACATCTGAACATGAATATAATTTTGTTAACATTGTTTATTTCAATGGTGTGCTTTAAGAATTGTTTTTTGTTCATTTAGTATTTCGAAGTTCTTGTAAACATTTGGTGTAATGTTTTGTATACCATTTTATTAGAGGTCATATAGCCTATTTGTCCACATGGGGGCAGTGGTGTTTAAATAGCTCCACGTCAGATAATTACTATTTTCACCATTAAAACTACGATATTTAAAGGCTCTACAAGACCCTCTGTTATAAATTTACTATGCTATACGTCACATGCATTGTTATTTGCAGTCTGTAAACTTGGATGATACATATTTGACTGGTAGGCAAAAGCACTAATATGACCAAAGTTGAAAAACCCCTTTATGCTGTCACTGTGCATGATGCTAATTTGTTTCAGTATATAGGCAATTAAAGCATTTCCTATCTGCCCGCTTACCTTGCTTTGTGCAGTGTTTTTTTGAGGGCGGCACTTTCTACAAGCAGTGCTGGTGGTACTGTATATTCATTGTTTGCTTTGTAGGGACCAGACGTTTTCCAACAGAGCTCATGGAAACTTAAATAAGTTCCCATATGTTGCCATGCAGACACCCCATATGAAACTAAATCGATTGGACATAAACACTTATTTGTATCAACGCCACCAACATTGAATAGCCCTAAATATGGCCTATAGGCATATATATACAGGTCAAATTAGTAGTTTATTTTTTCTTCTTCTTCGTTGGAAACCAGTCTTATTGACACTGAAACTAATATAGACTGTTAAAGAGGATTTGAAAAAATATGTTCTCTCCAATTTTTGTATTGTTCAGACATGTTGGCTATACATTTGGTCAGGTATTAGACATCTTGGATTGAGGCCATGTCTGTCCAACATATATACCTGTTTTTTTTTTAGCAAGTGGTTATCAAGTGTAACCTTTAATAAATTCTCTGATTTGCAGTAGATTGATTTGCACTACATTTGACGTAGCAACATGTGTAGACTACTACTATAATAGGCTACATGTTACAATCCATCTATTTGTGCCCTCCAGTCATTTAACCGATGGGCTTCTGGCGCCCCTAGTGGCAAACTGATGCAACATCACATGGAAAATGAAAACCATTGTGGGTCCAGGTTGTCTGAATGAATGGAAATAGCTGATGGTTAATCGGACACACCACGGACGCAGAGACGTGCACAGTGTTGCAAATGTATATTGTATCTTGACTAAAGGTTATAAACTGGATCTCGCCTCAGTGATCATTCTTTGTAGACTAGTTATCCATACATTTGACCAGTCTACTGCGGTTGAAGAAGCTAGAGCACGGACATTGGTAGGCTAAAGAGAACGTTTTCGATGGACATCGAGAATTCTTCGTGTATAAACGGCCAACCAGCAACAGGTTTTTGGTCTATTGTAGTTTGAACCGTGCTTTTTCAGATAGTATAGCCGATTCTATTATTGTATTTAGGAATGATTGTTCCCACTATTTATTTATCTTTGCAACATGAGCTTGCGCTTTGTAATTGCCACCGAGCTGATTATATGAGCACGGCGTTTAGAAAGGCAACAGCTCCTAAAATGAGAATTAGCACAATTTGAAAATGTCATAGTGGGTGATACATATTTTTGGACAACGAGAAATTATCCAGCGAAACGGCAAGACTTGTGAAGAGTGCTTAGGAGTCTTCAAGGAGAATTTCTTGCATAGATGGTTCCAAACAAGTGGACCATGAATTCAGTTCTGCACAAATCTCCTCCAAGGAATTGGCTTGGTATAAGATTGAGACTCAGTAAGTATAAAATTATGACTTATTGATAACGTGACTTTTCCTAGGCTAATGCACATTTTCAGTGTCTGGTAGATCCAAACAAAACAAATTCGTAACTTTGTAAGTCATATAAATCAGCATTGGGCACAGCAGACATATGATACAATGTTACTACAAATGTAATGGTGCATTTTGTATTTTAAAGGTTAGGCTACATTATGCAGAATGGCAAACTGCGTGATATGGATCCTTGGACAATGAGCACACAATTACACATATTTATACACTAAATATACTCCTAAGCCTTCAAAGCCCCCTAATCCTCATGTTAATGAGCATCTGTCAAATAGGCTAACCTGGGGAATCTCAGTTAGAGGCTTAAATCAGACGTTTTATCCATAAAGGACAATATAGGACCGTGTGCTTAAAACGTTCCCCAACGAAGATCTTCCTGCCTGTGAAACATATCATATTCCTGCCTGTGACGTATAGGCGATCAGCCTGTGACGTAAAATGTAACACCTTTACCACAAAATGAAGCAGTGTTCAAAACTGTACATTGATTTAACTGTAACTCCTAGACTTTAGAAGCAAACCATGCACCCATGACATAGGCCTATATTAAGACCTATAGTCTTTGAATGTGCACTATGCTGTCAGTTTATAATATGGGCAGGGCAGCCAATGGTTAAATACAGTTGAGTGAAGTAAGCGTGGTGTTAAAGTTGAGTAGTTGAGTAATTGGTTGAGTCTGGAACCCCTCAGTGTTGAGGCTATCCGTTTTAAGCCTGTCTTGAACACTGGTCCAGAATCTAGGACCATATGTTTGGTCTGGTGCCTGTCCACCACAATAAAAAATGCAAGCTGGAAAAACTGCTCTTTGGTGTAGCGTTAAAGTGCTAATCACATGCTGACATTGTTAGCCAGTAGGAAGGGACTGGTACTTGATCAAATAATGTGTTAGTCTTTAGCCTACATGGTGTAGTGTGTGTGTGGTTTTGACTATTTGAAGGGGTTCAGGCCTGGGTCACTGCTTGTTACAGTTGAAGCATCCTCTTTTGTATGGTCTTTTCACTGGCCACTTTTAACACCAATTTCCCTTTAATGCTCCTGACTTTTTCCAAATGGCACTCTGGTCAATTTTGTTCTGTTTTTCCTCACTTCTACCTGCTTACTTGTACTGCCTCAATTATACATGTTAAATTCTAAAATAAAAGAATTGCCATTAAATATAAGTCCTTATAAAGCATTGCACATAAGCAACATTTCCACATAGTTTGGCTCAGTGGTAACGAAATATGACAGATTGCCAGTTACAATGACCACTACATGAATACTGACAAAAGTTTGTATTAATACAGATAGCCTTCAGCCTTTAGCCAGCTAGGAGGACTAAAAGGCAAGTGCGTTTTCAATGGCTTGATTGTGCTCATTGGTTTCTGTAACGTCTTGGCACAATAGCTCTACATAGAGAACATAACTTTTTTTTTTTTTACGGGGAAGATATATTTTTAGTTGTATCATCAAATTGAAGCGCTATACATTCTAATGTGAGATTTATTAAAAATACATTTTGAATGTGCTGCCGCCAACTGCACAATGTGTTGCCATGGAAACGACAAGGTGCAATGAATATTGGGACAGCAACGTTCCTGTAGGTAGTGAGGTACGTGAGCTAATGGTGTATGTATGTATTAAGATAATGTACAAGTCACATGTGTTTACTAACATTGCAACACTAAAATTATTTGGTAGAAATTAAATTTGGTTGCAGCTACTGTATTGTCCAAAACGTGCATGTACTACTGCATGGAGCCCACCACACACACATACACCCCTTCCCATCATCCTTCACTCATTGCAAATTGCAGGCCTTTTCACTAAAGGCGATTATGTATACCCATCAATATTCAGTGGTGCTGAATCCTTAGACACAATATCTGCTTTGCATGTTAGTTACTTGTTCAGATAATGTTTGTATCTATAAGTGGGTTGTGCTTGTAGTTGTTGGTAGCTCAAATAGAATGCTGAAATACACCATCTAAATAAATGCATGAAACCAATTGAAAGCCCTCATGAATAGTGTCTGTAGTACAGAAAGGGTCATGTTGTAAAGGGGTCAGTGGTGTCCCACTCCAGAGTGTAGTGAGTCATTTAAGGGTCACACACCTTCTTTATCGTTTGAAGGCTCTGGCTGTGCCCTTCCACATGTACAACCCCCACCATTGCTAAACGACTGTTTGTGAATATTACAGCTTTCCATGTTGTAATGACTGTACTTTTATAGAATAAGTATTTTGATTTCTGTTGAGTCTGTTATTGGTAGGGCTTCTGAAGGGCTGCCCCCACTGCAATTACAACCACATTGTTTCAATTATGGGATTATTCATATTGACAAGCTGAAGCATTGCTTGTTGTTCCCCCTGCCGGGTTAAAGATGGACTTTAAAATGACACATCTGATAGTAATTTACTTGTTGCAGATGTTCCTACGCACCCTTATCTTTAAGGACATCTCTAACGAATGTTCAGATGGCGTTCTCTAGTATGATTTTTGTTTGTGGCATATGACATTTAGTCACTTCTTGTCTTTTTTATTTACAAGTCTTTAGTTTATTAGCGAAGCACATTGGCACTCTGTGCTGAACGTCTGATACATAAACCCCTGGCCTGTAAGCTCGACAGCACTTTCTGAAATTGAGAAGTAGATTTTCATTGGCTGTTAGCATTGTCATTCACATGTCTGTATCTGTAATACTGGTGCGTTGTTAGTGCAGTAGCCTAGGCCTACTTTATTTACTCATTTATTTTAAGCACTAACAGTAGCCTACTTATAACAGTACAATACCTGAAAACCTGAGTCATGTTGGTATTGTACTTGTCTTTCAACTAACTCCTATGTATAAGTTTAACGCCCAACTTTGTAATTGAGTTACGTAGTTTGTCGCAGTTGTATGTCAATCAAAATACCTCTCTTGTCAAGTAGGCGGCTCTTGACACAGTTAGCCAGCGCTGTGTCCCAGACTGTATGTAAGTAAAGGCTGGCTCTGCGAAACTACTGTAGCAAAGGGTTAAACCTCATCTTGTGCCACCATGCTAAATATAACCCCAAACCTCCACACGGGCAGGCACAAGCCTTCAGCTGCACTGTCTCTGTCAACACTTCAGCTCATACACTCTTCCTTCGTCCTCCATTCTACACACACTCATACATAGATTCTCATTTGCAGTGGTGTCATGCCCGCACATGGTCAAGCACTAATTTCTCAACACCCCATTAATGCATCTGAGTGTGATACTACTGAGGTGCCAATGCATTCCGGTTAGTCCTAATGGGAGCTGGCCTGTCACTGCTCTGTTTCCTCATTGATTTAAGAGGAATACTTCAATAGAAGCCAATATGTTGTAATATTTCTTAACATCTGGAAAACAAGTCGGAAGAAAAAGCTTACTTTGTTTACATGCTTCAGTAGTGAATTAACTATTTTTCCTTCCTGTAATCTTAATCACAAGTCTACTTAAAAAGGCGCCGGCCCACACATCGAAAGGCATTGTGAAGCAAAGCGTATAGTACTACGGCTTTGTTGATGTTAGCGGTGTTCACCACTTTGTTTATGTTGCTATTTACGTAGCCAGGCCTGTGTAGAAGTATCGGATAATTTTTTCAACGTGCACAGATCGCACACTTAAGCTGGGGAAATGCGTATTGCAATTGTCTTGCAAAAACTCACTATACCTTTACATAGTACTAATAAAACTTGAGTTGCTACAAGAAGGGAACATTGTTTCCCTTCTGTCTTTTATATAATCCATACAATGCTCAAAATGATGAGTATGAGTGCAGTTTGCGAGATCCTTTGGCTCATCCTTGCATCTGTTGATGCTGATCAGAATCCAACTGGACGTATTATGGATGACTGGACTTAAATCATCCCTGAAAAGGCTACTCACAAGAGTAAACAGCTTCCAGGATTCTTCTCTCTAAAAAATATTGTATGTTATTAATTACTCAACAAAATGTCTCTCAAAACTACAGCATTTTCTTAATCTAAATATTAATTATATTTACACAAATTAAAACGACATTTATAAATGTACCACTGGAATGCAATATTGTGCTCTTTTACAGTATGTCCAGGAGACTGTAACAGCTGTCTTTTATGAAAAGTCATTTGGATTGAAACACAATGAAGGAAGAGGCCTCATTCGGTTCTGTCTTTGTTTTCTACAGTAGGTGGACATTGGCCCTTGTATCTGCAGCCTAGTTCTCGTGCTGCACGACTGCTCTTTTCATTAAAAAGGAAGCCGCATGCTCAAAGCTGGTTCAAATTATTACCATATGTCTGCAGATCCCAGAGCTGAGCAGCAAAACCGGCTCCCCTTCTACCCTCTAATTTCTTATCCCAAAATTGGACATTTGGGTCGTTGTGTGTGTGACAATGTGCCTCCCTTCCCCCGGTCGGAAGATTGCGCTCTCACAGTATTTCTTTTCCCATTTTAGATGCATAATAGCAGTGCATCAACCTGCCAAAATATTATGCCTTGACTGAGATGGTTAACTGTGGCTTTAACCCTTCTAACGGTTTATTATTATTATTATTATTATTATTATTTAGAAATGATCTGTGTAGACACTGTTGTCTCAATTCTGCATCTGGGACTGTCTTCGTTCCTTGGCTCATAAGAAGAACACTTGTTTCCTTGTGCATGCATTATACCTCCACAGAAATAACTGAGTGCAGTCATCACAAATATGGGGCATTCATTAAAAGTACTAAATCTTTCAGAAGACATAAAGGGCGAGGGTTCTAATTAATGCAGGAAAATGTCAGCCTTTTACAGTTTGCGCAAAACATAAAGAAAGTCCACTCTGGATGTAGGAGGAGGTTTAAAAGAGATCTTTGTGTCAGCCAGTCCAAAAGCCATTGGCCCAGATTGCCGGTCCCAGCATGCAACTTACCTCAGTATGAATACTACACTTGTCCGATGGAGTGGGTCGAAAACCCCCCTCTCGTCCAGAGATCCTACACAGACTATTACATTAGCTGCTTGTCTCACACAAAAGTTTTACAGAGTTTGAGAACCTTGGATGAAGTTGAGAAACAGCAAAAGAGATGGCTATGGAAATTTTACTTGTTTGTGGAAATACGTTGGTAGAATCTTCTGACGGGATTGAGATATTACGTATAGAACCTATACTGTAGCCTATGGGCAATACTTCAATGTATTGCTTTTTTTTTCTCAGGATGGTTTAGTGATAGATGATCTAGAGGTTTTTATGAAGCGTTTAGCGAGTTGCTGTGGATGAACACAGGAGACTACATAATGTACAGAAAGTGAAAGAACTTCAGCAGTTTTTTTTTTCAGATAGATTTATTTAGACCAGATTATTAGTTGAAAGAAATAACCTTAGATAAAGACCATCTGTGATCTGTGTTAGAATATTTAACATTTCATGACTGTGTTCATGACAAAATATTCCAGGTTTGAAATCAATATTGTGATATTTTAAAGTAAAGTAATTAAAGTGTACATAAGAGAGCTGTTTTTGTGCTCTTCATCTGGCCTTGTATACGAATCTAAAATTGGAAAGAAGGTTCAAAGAAAGTGTTTGATGGCTTAGCTGGATGAGGTAATTGTACAGGTGGAGTTTTGGCAGTTGACATTGAGCTTGAAGTTTAAATTTTATTTTTTTATAAAGATGGCTGAGAAGGGTTTATTGAAGTTGCCTGGACAATATGAGATTGTATACTGTATTTGGCCAAGTTAAGGTGATCAGTGCAGTTTAGATTTAGGTCTAGATGACATTTTACAGAAATGATTTGAAGTGTGGCGGACATTTGTAGCATTTAGCTATAAATAGCTGAGGAGTACAACATGTTTTTATACTGGAAGAAGCGAGGTGCATATGAGTTGGAGTCTCTACCGTCCCCTGTGACAGAAGTAGGAATGGAGCGCTACTCCTGGTCCTCCTCTGTGGACATCATCTACATGTGTGGTAAGATGTGGTAAATTAGCATGGAATTATGAATGGAAATGACCCAATCCAAAACTTTCATTATAATTCAGAGATTTTACTTATTAATCAAATCTACCATTTATGACATTTTAGGCACAATTTTGACTGGAGCTAATAAAATTCTTCCAAGACATACCATACCTACAATATGCTATTCCAGAATTTACAAATTCACAACTATTAGCATAAAACTATGTAATCGTGTGCCGTATCTTAGTCCCAATGTATATTTATGTGTGTTGCAAAACTTGCACAAAATGTGACTATTTATGTGGGGCAGGGCGTGGCAGGTTAGCATCAGTCCCTTGGGATTTCTGTGTACATTTTATGTAAACAGACGTGATACTCAATTTTCAAATTATGCAGTTTTCTTGTTCCTTTTGACAAGGCAGTTCCATTTTTTGGCAGTCAAGTTTGGAAAGTATCCATGCATACCAACAGTTGAATGGTATTCACTATAATTGCATGTGAAATCTGAACCTCTTCGTTCCAGAAATGTGATTATCAAGAACTGTATAGTAATTAATTTAATGAGAATGGCAATGCTATATTTAGTATTAAAAATGTATAAGACATTGCTTCACCTTGTTATATGAAACTATGACAAGCAGAAGCTCTAGTTCACATACATAAGTGATTCTGACCTAAGCATTTCAACACCATCATGGAAAGGGCCTTTTTTCCATTGCTCTGTTCTTCCATGGAAAGCACTCTATGACCTGGCATGGAGAACACCTCACATAAGTGAGAAGATGGGGGGGGAAAGAGCAGACAAGAAGAGCTCCACAGATGAAATATTTACCACAGAAGAAGTACATAGCTCAGTTGAAATCATTATGTCTCCTCCAAGGTTTTTTTTGTGAAGTAGCACAGGGGCACATGTGCTCTCTACTAGGCAGCCCCATGTCAATGCCATTAGTGGAAGGCAAGTGATAACACTAGGCTGGCTGAGGAATGCTCTTTATCCTGTCACGTCTGCCAGAAGGCCCCTTGGAGCTCCGTCCGGTTTCTGGTCAGCTTAACCGGGATGCTGCCCACAAAGGCAGAGTTGGCAGAAAGGTACAGAATGAGAGAAGGAATGCCACAGAGAGAACAGCCTGCCTTTCATCTTTTAACATTTCGGTCTTTAAGACCAAAGATCCTAACTCCTGCCAGAACACCCAGACTGAGAACTCCACTCCAAAACTTGTAAAATTCTTCTTCCACCAGCTTAAGTCTTTGTAGGCCACAGCCAATGTCACTGTTCGCCTTATGACTCACTAACCTCTACACAAAAACAAAGATCCCTACCCTGTAATCAGAAACCCGCACCCCTTGCCCTCTCCCAGCCCCACATCCTTAGCACCTGTAGTTAGCCTAACATAACTTCGGACCCCATCATTGAACAGTAAATAGGTTCACCATTTTAACTGATCCCACTTTGGATATTTTAACCAGTAAACAAATTAGAATTGCCATGACATACTGCAAGGACAGGCTAACATTGATACAAATTTCAACAAAAAATGACATGTACCGACTAGCATATATTTTAACCTTAGGTTCCAGGAACTGAAGACAATTCCTTTTTTTTTTGCCTACCATTTAAACAAATATAGTGCTAAAAGGTTATAAAATTAGTGATAATGGTATTAATAAACCTGAATGGCCAATCATTGTATGCTGGCACATTCATGCCATAAAAAAATGCACACGGTGTTGTGTTGCCGCCTTTAATCACCTCAGTTTAGGAAAATCAACTCTGGGCGGTTCTTGTTCTGATTTGGTTTATGGTGGTCAAATTGTTTGCTTGCGCCTGTGTTTATAGAAACAACTGTCACGTTCATTGTTCTGATTCGCTGAAGGTGGTCTAATAGTCTGTTAATGATTTGATTGACAGCTATTACTAGTGGCACCACTTCAATGACACAGGATGGTCCACGTCAGTTTCCTCTTGCGGTGAATTTGAACTTTTTTGACATGGGTTTCCATAGCTGCGAGAGAGGCAGGAAGAGAGAGAGAGAAACTGAGTAGGTGGGATTGTGAGGATAAAACTATATAAACAGGAGGGCTCTTTCTAGCCCTTACTGTCTCAGAAACATGCTGCATACTGTATAGCAGGCATTTATTGGTTTGGGACATGAATGAAGTCTGTTTGTCCCCCAGGCTTGGACCTATTCAGCTGCCAGAGGAATACAATGGCTCATCAATAATAAAGGGTCGCTTCACTATCTGAGTGAACATACACATGTTGCTATTTAGCAGACATGATTACCATGCAGAGCAAGAGGCCAGATGTGGCCAATGATATTAATATATGCCTCTCTCAAAATGTCAAGTATTGCTAGTAATTAAACAGACCAGGTCATAAACAGGAAGTCAGGTCATGCAGCTTTTAAAAGCGTTTTCTCAACTATGAACGTTAATAAATAAATAAATAGTACAGACCTAGATTGTATACAGTTAAACAGAATAATGTACAGTATTTGTTTTAAATCCCAAAAAGTCCCCTTCAACGCAAGATACAGTAAAGTTGTCCATTTATAATTAGCTTGAGAACCCTTATGTAGAGGGTTGAACTTAAACAGTGTGCCTTATCCAAGAAGGAGGAAAAGAGACGTCGAAGGTTTCACACAGGACTCAGTAGGCTCTGCTGACACACTGCAGAGCGACAGGCCCAACTGCCGGCCTGTCTGCACACCTTCATGTCTCTGGCTGCCTAGAAACAGCCTGTTTACTGCTACCGTCTGGCCCTGTCGCTCCTCTTTTGTCACTCCTTGTCCTTACTTGTGCTGAAAGGTCCATCTCTCTTCCAGTGTTCCCTGCCGTACGCCTTGCTGTGTGTGCCCGGCCGGCCTGCCTGCCTGCTGTCTTTTGTCTTCCTGGAGGCATTGCATAAGCTTCCCTTGGCCACAAGGTGATGTGTTGTTCCGCACTTCTCCCCAATGGAAAGGTGAAGCAAGGACTCCCAACCTGAGAAAATAAGATTGTAAGCTCTGCCCACCCACTGTGTGCCATGGTGAGACCTCACCATAAGTGAAGGGGGGGGCGTAAGCATACTTCCAGCATTCCTGGTACCGGCACGTCAAAGGCCTACGTTTCTAGGTAGATGCTTACCTCGGTCTGGACCCACCTAAACATGGAAGGGCACAAGAGGGTGTGTCTAATGAGAAAGGTGATGGGGGAACATCTTTCAGCAACACGGGATGAGGCTAGTGAGTAACTCAAGGAATGTCATGGAGTCTGCGGGGTTGTAATATGCTTGTGGGGGGTTGCACGATATTTTCAAACTTTTGATAGATGGGTAAAAGCTTTGAATAATGCTGAGTGCATGCTGATGGAATGCTCACTTATTGAGCACATTCATATTACCCTGACACGCAAGATGTATTTGTAGGGATAGCACCGATACGATACTGGGATTGGAGATCGGTCCGATACTGACTTAAATTTACACGCGTAGGTCTACTGTCAAGCATCAGCCATGTCTAACCTACCCAGGCCACACTATCAGCAGCAGGTTTCTAAAATGCATCTAAGTCCTAAAATAGAGATTTGCTGTCATTTACTTGGCAACTTAACTTAAAACTTATATTAACTTAAGTGGATCATGCCATCCCTAATTGGTAGGGGGAAGCCATCTATCGAAACTGTTTGAAAAGGGCAAACGCTTTCAAAACATACTTGGAAGCTTATTGGATCTGTTGTTTTCAAGTCGCTTTTCGCTGTCGGCGCACCTAAACCACGCCCGTAGCTATATGAGGCTGATTGGTCAGATTGCTACTTGGATTCAGTCGCAAGGACTTCTTTCTCGCGCCGAAATTTAACTGAAGCTTGCGAGTTCAGGATGGTCTCACGAGGCTACTAAATGTGTAGCCTCTATGATTTGCTTTGCTTTGTCAGTCTGGACAATGTTTTCAAATCCATTTGGGTTTCATAACCAATGCTAATTAGCATCCAGATGGATAGTTTCTAGGTAGTGTACCTGTGTTTGGAAAATCCACCCCATAGGTGTTGTACCTGTTCAAACGTCTGTTGGTCTGATTGCATAAAGGTAGTCCAATCACCTTCTAATGATTTGATTGACACCTGTTGGCAACAAGTGTCAATTATGGTTTTGTGAGGGCATGAAGGTAGCCTTGCAAGACCACCCTGATCTTGCGAGCTTCAGTTTGACTTCAGTCAATCAGTCTGGAGAGCTTAGAAATGGTTGTATTTCAGGCTGGTGAACCTAATGTGTGGCCAGTCAGTGTCGTAGTATAGTTACGGATGTAGATTAGGTGTGACAAAGGTGACTTGAAAACAACTCAAGTCGAAAACGACAATGGCGGGTCCTACAGAGGTTAGCGTAGATGATATAGCATCAGTTTTATTCGCATTTATTAGAAGACTAAGGAATTTCTCGATGGAAAATAGGGTTTCACTCTTCTCCCGACGTTTCTACTGCAAGAGTGCACAACAGACTTGGCTGGGTCACAGGTTCGTCCAATCACATGCCAAGTATTTATGTCGAAAGCGCCTGCCCTTTTTGTAAACCGTTTCAGTGGACGGCTCCCCAGATGGATGCATCTTAACAGACACATTAGTATGAAGGTAATCTTTCACAAGCTCACCGAATCTAGAGCGATGGCGAGACAAATAAATGTGCTGCAGTGACGTGGCACTCCAATGGCCGCTTCAATGGCCGCTTCAATGCACCATGACACAGCATCTGTTTGTAGTAAACACACCCGCTGTTTAGATGGAGGACTGTTCTACTCTTTCCTTAGTGTTTGCACCAGCTTATTGTCTCATGTCACGTGTGTGTGTGTGTGTGTGTGTGTTGGTTTGTTTTTGGCTTTATCAGCACTGCTGAGTTCAGGAGTTCCTGTTCATCAGAGAAAGGGAGAGTGGGTCAGCCATAGAGAGATGTGGGAAAGGCGATACGAGTTCAGCAGAAACGCGAATACGTCGAATAAAACAGGATGGTTAATTAGTCGAAGGAGGAACTGATAACCACGGAAAATGGGAGAGAGGTTGGGAGTGGCTAGAGGGCACAACAAAAACAGAAAGCCACAGATGGTGTGCCTCTGTGATACAGGCAGTTTATATTACGTTAAGGGCAAGTCTATATTTAAAAAGTCAAAGGTGGTTTGTTAAGTGTGTTCCTGCGGTAAAGGTTAGTGCGTGCAGCGGAGAAAGAGTACAGTCTGCTCATATAGGGAGATCCTAAAAGCAGCATGTCTCTCACAACCACAGCTTTTACAGTATGTCTGTTACTTCATGTGGAGGTGTACAGTATAGTATAGCATGCTTCTATCTCAGTAGCCTCTCAGTCAATATTAGCAATATCTCACTTTTTAGTGAGATATTGATATATTTTTAGTAAGATGAACGTCTATCTATCTATCTCTATCTTATCTTAGACGTTCATCTTATTTATATATTAAAGTTATAGTCAACGATTGTAGGCTAATACACTTTTTGTTAAATTCAGCGAATACTTCCCCTCGGTCCCCGAGCTGTCTGTTCTCTGTGCCAGCTGAAAAAAGTATCCGCTGTTTCTACACAGATTTGTCTCCGTACTTACTAGTATTTAAGAGTAGGAAGTAGGAACACACAAAGTGGTGCACACCACATCACACAACAATACCCTAACCTTGGCAATGTGTATCCAATATTGGAGGTGGAGCTTCTGAGAGCACACCCTACGGCATTGAAGGGAGCAGTGCTTTTGTTTTGGAGTTCAAACAAGCTCTCTCCAGAATGACTATGCCTTTTTAAAATATATTTTACGTTTTGTAATAAAAAATAAGTTGTTGCTATGAATCACTTCTTTCTGGGGGTCGTGGCTCAAAGAGTAAAAAAAAAGAAACACGGGTCTATTTGAAGGCCAGCTAAACCTCACTGTGGTGAGGAACGTTCTGCCTCTTTGGGAACGTCTCCATAAAAGCTGGAGGCTCCCTCCGCTGCCTGCTGCTTGTAAACCCAGAGGGAGCTGTCAGCCAGAGGCTACAGTGAGAGCGCGTCTCGGCCTGCTCCCAGCTCCACTGGGCCAGGGGGGCCAGGGGACCACGGAGGTGAGGTGGGGGGTCCCAGCCTTCCTGTCTGCCCCACTGTCAGAGCAACAACAAACTACCCCGTTTAAAAGTGACATTCGCAAAACCTTCCCGTGTTAAACAAAAATTCAGTTTTGCTGCCATTTATCGCAGCTTGAGTGCATTACAATGAGCCCATTGATGGAAGCCTTTCCGTTTTACAGTTGTGGTTTTATTATCTGTTGTTGTGTGCAACTTTCACAGGAGAATTACATGAAGTGATAGACATGGGAACGATGTGTTTATGTCAAACAGCAGAGGGGGATTGATAATAATTTATGTTGATCCATGTGCTATCCCACTTGCTGACATCACCCATGAGACATTTTGCCTTTAGGAAGTGCCAACTTACAAAGTATCAGATGGTAACAATGCAGCAGAAAGTGAAGAATGACTTTCTAACGAGGTGCAGAGGTTAAAAACCAATGTGGTTCCAACTCCTTGACACAAACGCAAGTGAAAACTGTACTTTATAAACCAGAGAAGGCTTTCATGGCCCATGCTTGCATTCAGTGGACTGGAAAGTGACAAACCCATGCTGTGATTGTGATCGGGTGTTTTCAAGTACCTTTTCCTCCATTTAACAGATTCCTTGACCAGGGCCAGTTGGGACAAAGCAACAGCTCCCAATAGGGAAGTGTTTCCCTCTTCCCCATGAGCACCCTTGACCCTGTGTGTTTCTGTAGCCAAGAGCCTGACTCAAGGCCGCTTGTGTCTGAAGGCTAGCACAACACATGCAGACGATGTTGCATGGATATGGCGCCTCCATTCTTAATGTGTGATTGGCCTTTCGTTTTGTTCAGTTTACCAGTAGCCATAATAGTGTAATATTTGTAATTGATGGCTCCGTCCAAGAGAGAGAGAGAGATGGTTTTACAGGCTACCTCATCCAAGTTTCCTTAAAAGATTTCTGAGTGTCTGCTATATACTCCCTGCCCCCACATTGTACGTTCTCCTATTCAGCGTGGGGTTTCTGTTTTTGTCATTAGGGGACAGATAAATATTGCCGCTGTCAGCCTTCTCGTGTGTGTACGGTTATAGGTAAACAGTCTTTTATCATACTTTTTAATGCAGTCCAGGCTAAGCATTCAAGTACACTTGGAAGCTGTCTTTGACAGTTGTGATTTGTTATTCTAGTTCTGAGCTCAGCAAGCGTATGGGCAGTGATTGTAAGTGCAGTTCTGTACAGAACATGCACATTGGTGCTTCTCTTCAGATGTTTCCCCACTCTCCTTTTGCCAGAACACAGCAGATATTCTCTCACTTCTGTCCAGCCTGTGCAAACCCTTTGTTTTAATTTAATTTCTTTCTGCTTCATTTTGTGAGATTGCTAGGTTACTTTCTCTCTCTCTCTCCCCCTCTCAATCTCTCTCTCTCTCTCTCATTATCTTCTCTCTCTTGCACTCTCTCTCTCTCCCTCCCCCTCTCTCTCCCTCTCTATAGTAAAATCCCGTTCAGTCCTGATGGCTTTACAATATGTTTTGACAGCTTTACTAAGTTATTTTGTTTTTTCACATTGGACCTCCAACATGTTCTCCTTCTCTCCTCTCCTCCAGATGACAAGCCCGTCCAGGAAGACTGGGTGTTGTGCCAGCACCCGGCGTGTCCAGAGCGCCGTCGCGCCTCTAAGGTACGTCTGAATGTGCCCGTAGGACCCCTTTTACGACACGATAAGAGCATATAACCACCTCCCATTCCCTATGCTATGACCGAAGTCTGTTTGGGCTTCTGACCGCAGCCCACGAGAAACTCCTGCTGTTCATGTAGGTGCTTCAAAAGGGCCGCAGTCGTCCTCTGTCTGGCCACAAGCCTGTGAAATATGGTCCCTTTGAAGCCGCTGGTGTCCGAACACTGGCACCCAGCCAGGGCACCAAGGGAGATGGGCACGGCATCTGGTTGGTAGTTTGCTACGCCGCCGTATAGGCGTGAGCGGGATTTTCCACTGGGGCACACAAGTGTTGCCCGCCTTTCCTAACCCCAACCAGTCCCACTTCCACCAAAAGGAAATCTGGTAGAGAAGCCTGAGAACCCATGCGACACCAGGAGAGTGAAGAGACTGTTAAATATAGTTTTGTCTCCATAGCAACCCGGAATAATAAAGTTGTGCGAAGAGGAGTGAGCTAGCGACCTTAACCCACTCTGTCCCCGCAGGTTATTGAGCAGCGTGGCTCGCTGCCAGAACTTTGGGCATATAAATTCACTAGACCCCCCCCCCCCCCCCCCTCCCGATATATAAAACCGTCTCCTCTTGTTTTGTGACATTTGTTTGCAGAGCTGCTGCACTGTGAAGAAAGAGTCCGTTCATTGACAGTGTTTTGCGCATGCTTGTTCACTTGTGAGTTCTTGTGTGTGTGGCCTGCTGTAGAACTGTGTGTGTGTGTGTGTGTGTCGGGGGGGTTTTGGGACAAAGCGTGTACAGCACCATCTGTCTCCTGGCTCGGGTCACGGCTGATGTTATGTAAGAAGAAAAGCATAAGGGAAATGTGTTCGCTCCTTGGTGTGGGCAAGAGCAGGGAGACGAACTGATATACTGTAAGACACAGTATGATGAGCACAATAATGGGAAGCATTCTGCTCCGCTTGTATTTTCATGCTCTGAATTTTCTCTTTTCTCTACTGTGCTTTTACATCACCTTGTTATCTATTCCATGCAGAAATGTATCATCTATGACAGGTTTGACACAGATGTATCATCTATGACAGGGTTTTAACAGCAGGGGGCAATGTCACACCAGTCCTGACCTAAAGCCTAGTGTCTTTGTACTTACTGCCCCTGCGGTTAAGGCTGTTGTGAGGCACCGACCAGATATCATGTGAACGTAAATATGCCTTTTGACATGCAACAAGCCCTTCCAGCCACAAACACACACATGCGATTGCAAACTCTTCCAAAAAAGAGATGTACATGTCATAAAAAAACCAAAAACATTAAACTGTAATAATTCACTTAGATTTTCAGATGTATTTTATTTAAGTGCAGTCCCTTTGATGCGCTGATGGTTCGGCACCGAGACGCAGAACAGACACAAACACACAGAGACTCTGCTGCTCATCTGCCGTCCCTCCCCTTGCGTTACAAGGTTTGGGCTATAAGACCGCACTCTGTCTTCTGGTTGGTCCACCCTCGGACTCTCCCAGTCTCGACTTGAACGCTTCAGGAATACACAAATACAGGTGCGCTGCCGCTCGCCGAGCCGTGAGTCGCCACGCCAGGTGTCACGCAGGCGTGTGATCATCGCCACGTTACACAACGTTCAAAGGCTGATGTGAGGCTCAGACCTGATGCATGCTCCTCCAAGGGGGCTTGGTGAGTATTTGAAGCCTTTGCTGTGCGCTTATGTGTTTGAGAGGTGGTTTAGAGTGGCCTTCAGGCGGCTATAGGGAAAGAAGGGGTGGGGGGGATAGGGGGCTAATCCAGTGCTACTTCAGAGCTGGCAGTCATGTGGGTTGGTGGGTGTCACTTTAGATGTTGTTGGTTTGGGCTTAGAGCTTGCCTGAGCCTGCTCACGATCTCTTTCTTTCTTTCTTTCTCTCTCTCTCTCTCTCTCTCTCTCTCTCTCTCTGCCTCTGATTTGTTTCTCAGCTCTCCCTCCCTCCTTATCTCTGCCTTTTGTGGGGCAGGACCAGACAGGGATGTGTGTGTGTGCGTGCGTGTGTCGCCTTGGCTACGGGCCGCTCCCTGCCTCAACAGCTGGAGGCGTGGGCGGAGGGGGAGGAGGGGGTGTCTGACAAGAAGGACGTAAGGAGAGGTTTAAATCGGCTAACTTGACCTGGGGCACTCGCTGCCACTCAACTATTCTTTTGCATGTCATGTGGGCTAATTGACTTTCTATTAGACAGTGTGTTATGAGTAATGCCTTGCTCATGTTTAGAGCTATTTTTCTTCACAGCAGCACAATAGAGGAGGAGGCGTAGCAGAATATTACTCTAAAATCTGGGTCAGTGTTCATTTGGAAGTCCTGTGGTGAAACGACTTTTGGCAAAAGCCACCTTTTAATTTCTGTAGGCAGGTATAAGCATTTGTGAGGCTTTTTGTTCCTTGCCACCTCTTTGTGTCCATAAGTTACACATTGATTGCCACGTGGAAAGGTGTCCTTATAGTTAACATTTTATTTGCATGTGTATTTGTTGCTAAAGATAGTCTTTAGTGTTTTCGTATTAGCTTAAATGTCACCTGAACAAATCCTAAAATCCAATTCTATGAAGTCTAGTCGACACACAATGAAGTGTTAAACCTGTGCTGTAGAGATATTCCTGTACTCTCACTCGTTAGTCCTTAAAGAAGAACAGTGCCTTTCTTTATCTTTGGTTCTTGTTTGTCCATGACTGCGTGACACACGGTTTGTGTTTTTTAAAGGCCAGACCTGACGTGAGCTGTATGACAGCACTGCCATACAGTTTATGGTCCTCATTGAAAGTTATGTGAGGTGGAATTTGATCTTTAGTTTGTGCGTTTCTGGTTAGTAATGAAGCTACTTGATTATCATGAAAACTATTTGCATTTATGAATTACAGACGTTTATGTATCTTACCATCCTGTAAACCTTTTAAAAAGCTGTCTGTTGTCTCACAATGATACAGTAATTGTGTTTGGGGGGGTAAGTTAAGGAAAAGGTGAACTTCAAGATAGTGGAATTCATACACATTTTTGCTAAGAAGTAAATGGTGTTATCAGATATTCTATTGAGCTTCATTATTATTAAACAAGCCATTGATGACTTGGAGCCTTTGCCCCTGTTTCATCAGTTGGTATAGGTAAGGGAAATTAGCCTACTTCTCCAGCAATCTTGACACCATGCCACATCATGTGAATTTAAAGTGAAATGTTCATTTCTTTTAATTAAGAATGCGGTCTGGATGGAAGACTGACTGGCATCTTATTTAGATTGTAACGGAGATTGTTTTTAGTTTTTCGGCTGTCTCCTTGTAAGAAGATGCCAAACTTTTGACCCTGCCAAACAGGGTGGGTTTTAAAACCCACTTTTTCTTTTACCGGTCTCGTTTTCTTGCCAAAGTATGATTTGGTTTTCTTCGGGCAGCGCAAGCCAGTGTTCGGAAAAAAAAAAAAAAAGAATGAAACCAAGGCAAAACTATATTTGTGATTAGGACCAACTTAGCCTAAATATGCTGCATGAAGGATTGTGATTATGTGCTTTTTGGCCAGAATAAGTGCATGTTGGCTTGATTATTATCAATTAAGGTATTTTATATTCAGTCATATGACAAAATTGTTCATTGGCAGCATCACTTGATAATAAGCCATTGACATCAAGGTCGAAAACACTTTATTCGGCCTTGCTCTGCCTGTGTTCTTCAAGTGAGGATATCCTGTAATTGAATTCATGCAGCAATAGAATGTTACATAATATAGGCTTGTTCATTAATAGCATCACTGAATATGTTTTCCTGGAGTCCAAATGTTACTGCTATGGATTATTTCTGGTGTATTTAGGCCACTGCAGCAGGCTGCAACAGGCTCTGTCCTGTGCTCGCACATGCACACATTTACAGTCATCAGAATTTGAACGTAATGTTGCCTGTCTTACACCTCACTGTACTTTTCCACTTCTTTGGGAAGTTGTAGACCTGAAAGAGTACTTGATGATTCCAGGGAAAGCAATATAAATTGTAATATAATGTTAATTGTTGGCTGCTGACTACACAGCCCTAACACAGATGGTACTCTATTAGTGAAAATAAGGTTTTATTCATATTTTTGAAAATTCTCCTTTTATTTATGGAGTTATTGGGATACTCTCTTAGTCTATATCAAACATAAATCGCCTATTAATATTGTTTAACTTTTAACAGCACTTTAAGACCTTTAAGTACCATTGTTTTTTTTCCCCACTTGTTGTTGTTCCACACTAGACGTCAAACAGATGCCTAAATTCCTTAAACAACCCTCAGAGACCCAAGCATTGATGTTAATGATGTAGAATTTTTTCTCCTTTTTAAATCGGTTTTAGCAAGGCCCTGATCAAGAAATTAATTCATTTTTTAAATTTTTTGGTTTTGGAAGATTTTGCAAAATTGCAACATTGGGTCATAGAGGTTACAAATAACACCACTATAATTTTAACAAGGTCCATAGATTATTAGGCATTGATGATTCAATAATATCAAAGTATGTATACTAAAA
>JAODUE010027733.1:0-22172 GCA_027564755.1 Amblyopsis hoosieri
AAAAAACGGTATAACTGCCCTGCATCAACAACCAGCCATACATCTAATGGTAAGGGAGTGTGGGCTTACACTCCACCAGGTTGTTTTGTAGCGGTGTTCCAGTTAGTACCACCCGTCGTCGTGTTTTTATCGCATTAATGGCTTTAGAGATGTTCGATGTTTCATTCCTCAGGATGTGGCCCTCGTCACAAATAACAATGTCTGGACCTGCAAAACAGACCACCAGCGTTCATGCGTACAGTCCTCACCATGCAGTTTGATCACACAGCATTGGAAAACAACCATTGATTTAGCAGCAAGACATTTTGGAAGGACTTTCACCTGGGTTGACCAGCGTGCTATGACACGTTTCTTTGATATAATCGTTAGTGAGTTTGTGGCCAAGCGACAGGTTGCGATACATTTCATATCCGATTATCATAACGCCTCCATTTTTCTGCCAACTCTGAAGAGCTGCAAGGCGTTCCTGAGGTCTCTTGAGGGTGGCCAGTTCGGTAACCTGCCACGTTTGAAGAAGAAAAAAACAGGAAATAGGGAGATTACTGGTAATGCATTTATGTTGGTAAAATGCTTAGACATTTTATGGGCAATTCTCTTAGGTAAAGTATATATCCCTAAATTGCTGCACAGGCCTACATTCCAAATACGAATACTCCATAGACATTTCTCTGTGCAGTTGGGCAAGGGGGAATAACGGTTCTTCTTAGTCTACCTTGACTTTGTCCTTCTCCATGTTGTCTTGCCATTTCTGGAACTCGTTGACCCAGTTAAGGATGGTGTTGAGCGGACACACCACCAGAGCTGTCCTGAAGTTCAAACGCTGTGACTGCAACATTGTGTGCAGGAATGCTACCACCTATCCAAGAAAACACAGCTGGGACTAAATGACGACAGGACAACACAGTCCAACAATAACAGAGTGTGATGTATACAACTGTCTATTCCAGCCAACAGTTGGGACAGAGAGAGTTGTAGCGCACACAATGCACACGTATATTGCTTCAACAGCTGCCAGTGTGTTTCCACTACTCCACCTGAAGGGTCTTCCCAAGGCCCATGCAGTGTGCCAGTATGCAGCCCGTTCCGGGGGTTGAATTGGCCTTCGTGACAGACTCACAACAAGAGTCCCAAATAAACTGGACACCTGTTGAAAAGCCACAAGGAGCTCTTGAGTATGATGTGTGCACACACGATGACACAAAAGGAGAAGGAGCATAACCCTGTACAAATGGTGCGAGGGACAACTTTGGAGAACGGAGCAAAGAAAAGCATCTGTTATGAGCTGAACCAAATGCAAGGTGTTTCCTACCACATCACATCACGCCATGTGGAGATAAGAGGTCTTCAGGAATGTATGAAACACAGTGCACGAGCATGATATTGATTGAGCGGCAATACGTTCTTGCATGTTACATTTGCCAGATACAGGTTCTCCCTTATTTCTGCTCATTTTGCTTAAATTCTCCAAAGTTGCACCGTTAACTGTACGGCCGTATTCTTGGCCAGCATGCCTGTGTTGACCACAAGGTGGTCTTGACATTGAGCGCATGTGACAAGATGAAGGTCACCCACCATCCACCTGGTGAGGCTTCAGTCTGGTCACCAGGTTCCTATGCACCTGAACGAGGGGCTCCTTTGTGGCCCCATCCTGATCCAAGACCAGCTTGGTGGTGATGGAACATGACACCTGTGAAAGCTCATCCTCTATAACAATCACCTGAGGCACAAAGAGAAGAGACAGTGGCGTGGACAGGTACTTTTTGTTAAATTCACTTGTTTCTGTAATACTTAATCCGTTAACGATCTGTGTTATGTATTGTTGCATGACCCTATGGCTCATTTTACTGTACTGAATAGCCACTGTACTCCTTGTAATGTTATTTTAACTGAGCTGCCCTCCTGGCCAGGTCTCTCTTGTAAAAGTCATTCTATCGGAATAGAACTTCCCTTGTCAAATAATGGTTAAAAACTTTAGAATGGTTTCATTTCTTGAGAGGCTTAACAGGAATTACAAGTTAGTCCAAATCTAGGTCAAGACACTTTTCCTACCATTTCCAGCAAACCAGCCTAGTTCCACTGTCTGTGCTATACCTCTCTGAGGTCCTCCCTCTGTTGCTCCTTTTCTGCCAAACGTTTAAGTCTCTCCTTCTCGTTCCTCAAGGCCTCCTGGGTCTCAGCGCGAAGATGTTCATCGTCGAGAATCCTGCGGATGTGTCTGCGCCCCTTGGGTGTGCCTTTAAGCTCTCCGTCCTCGTCCTCTCGGTCAGTCTGGTTCAACGCAGAAGACGCAACACGCTTAGAGAGCTGCATGGCCACTAGACAACCAAGGTGATTTGCTTTATTGAAATAACCTTTTCATCGCTGGTGTCTGACAGAACTATGCAGTTGGGCAACGGTCTCCTCTGCAGATAACTGCGGCATGCTTCTTTCTCCGCTGTGGGTGAATACCTTAAAAGGGTAATAATACATGGAATGGTGATGCATTATAACAAAACAAAAAATAGTGTGGTTGAAACCAGTGGAACAAAACTGTTTTGGTTTGAAATACTGTATATCCCCCCCCTCTCGCACATAAACACTGAGCTCCTCGCATTCTTCTCCTCCCCCTTCAGCCACGTGCATGTTTATGCAAGGGGTCTGGGGTATAACACAATCTAATGTACCTTTCAAGGACATTGCCAGTAAATGAATGTCAATGTTAGATCACCCATTCATTTGCTTTGTGTATTTTATGACGTTGCCAACAGAAAAAATAAATACCATTTAGATTTGTCTTTGGTAGGCGCACCATCGTCTTCTGACTGACTTAGCTCCTCGCTAAGTCCCGGCTCCTCTGCCTCTGATCGGCTATCACTGCTGCTACTTTCAACATCTGATTACATAAAGAAAAGGCAACATGCTAGAACCTCCATGTTCACAAGACTCTCTGAGTTATTATGCTTTTGTGGGCCCACGTTACCAGATAGGTCTATACTCCTGGCCTTTCTTTTGTTCTGCCGCTTGGCGCAATCCTTGCCGCCTGCTGTGTGCTCGTCCAGAGTGAGTTTGTGGCGAAGTAGATGGTGTCTTCGACCAGGCCCATCAGACAACTCTGAGGTCATGGGTGATTCCTCATCTACAGCATGCAAGGAATCACTTGCTCTTACAGTGTATAGATATATATGCACACACATGTGCACACACACACACAGGTATATACATACACAAACTAGTAGAACTTGTGCTTATACAGACTGCACAAGAGAAAACTAAAACCATGATTGTGTTTTGAGGCACTTACCTGTGTTATCTGTGCTAGCATCCTCTCTCTCTTCTACAACATTCACATCTTCCTCCAGCTCTGATTCATCTTCCTGTGTTGCCTCGTCTGAAGAGAGATCCTCCCCAGAGTAGTTGGCTTTGATTTGGGCCATAAGCATTTTCTTAGCGATTCTTTTAAAAAGAAGGAAAAGGTACCGGAGATTCATTTTATGATCATTATCTTAAGCCTATTATTTAGAGTTGCACGTTGATTATTTAAACAGATAATGTAAATATGTTGTTTGATAATAACCCAAATTCTACAAATAGGTTGCTTGATAATTCAAATTCTACCATCGCAGTTCCAAAATTCATGATCTTTTATTACATGAGTAAGTAATAAATGCAATCAATTGAAAATAAAAACAATTTTTAGGTATGACCAAATCTCAAAATATAAAGTTTAGTCTTGATATATAAATACTGGGTAAACATACAATCCAAATGCTACATAATAAATGCTTACAATTCACAGAAAGCAAACAAAGAAAACTGTATAAAGAGACAGAGACATTGTAAAGTATAACATAATATATATTTATTACTAGACAATACTGCAAAAACAACTGAAAAGGACAAATCGTAGTATAATTAAATAAAACAAAAGAAATTAAATTGATACATACATATTTTAAATGTTTTTGTTTAAAAATGTCTTACACTCCAGTAGAGCTTACTTTTCTTTTATAAAAGACAAAACAGTATTACCTGTAGACTACGAAAATGGCATGCAGGCATGCAAGTATTCTTAGTCAGTAAACACTTCTTTTAACTTATTTTAACTCTACAAACAACATTCAGCTCCAAAATGACCAATAAGTATGAAAAATCTAAACATAAATAAATAACAAAATTGATCTTTTGAACCAAGTTGTTGGAGAGTGTTATACACAACATTTAAAAATGTAACGTTGTACATTTTAACACTGTAACTAAAAAACATCTGATGCAGAAGTCTCCGTTATTTAAGGCAGTAGCAGACAGCAGCAACACCAGGCCTGAGCCTGGGACCTCATCTTAAGTTTGTCAGCTTGGAAGAGAGATGAAATCATATGGAAGAGAAAAACAAGGGAGAAAGACACAGAGAGCGCATTACAGAGGAAAATATTTTAAGTCCGCTGTGGTCAAATTCTGCAGGTGTTTTTGTTCTGGTACTTTAACATTGCCATCCACCCAGCGCAAACCAAAGTACATCAGGCACTAAAGTTTAAAAAAAGAATTGAAGTGCAATGTGAATGCTTGTAAACTTGTGGCACATACAGATTGGTCATTGAATAGACACAGGCACTCCAAGTATAGCAAGCAGATTTGAATTTGCAGAGAATGTAAAATTAAATAGTACATAGTTTGATGGGTCCTTTGTGGAAACCACTTTTAAGGATTTCAATTATTTTGTAAATTAAAGCGCTTTTCACAGACAACAAATTCTATCTGTGACTCAAGTGTCACAGCATTTTATAAGAAATTGTGTAAAAATATACTGTAAAAGATGAGGACAGCTTTTCCTTCAATGTCTTGAGAGAAAATACTTCTCTACACTGCCATATTGCACAATCCCTTGATAGTGGTAAATGTTTTTATAACTAATTTTAAATGTACTAGGCAATGCATACGACTGTATACAATCTATTGCCTGTTTAAGTGTGCCTCTAGCAATGATGGTTTTCATGATCTAATGATGATTCCATATAGCACTCATCACATCTGAGTACAAACAAGCCCAGTTTAATAAAATAAAAATAAAGAAAAAGACAAGAAAAAGAAAAAACCAACCAGGGAAAAAAAAAAAAGAATACGGTGTCCATTTGGCAATGTATCATTTCACATTTTAGACCTTTTACAGGTATACAGTAAAACATTGTAGCAGGAAATATCCAACTTTGCAATAAGACAGTGAGCAATAATGTCTAATTTACATATCATTAATGATATAGCATCTACATTGATTCATACACAATGTTACTTACTCATATATGATCATGGTTCAAATAAATATATATTTTATTATTTTTTCAACAAAAGACCAAATTTGACTTATCACTATATAAACGAGGCTCCATATTATGTGCATCTCCATCAAGAGTAAATGTCAGTACAATCATTTTTAGTGTGCATTCTTTGGCCAGAGCAGACTTATCGCGGGTCCTCGCCCACAGCAATGGGATGTGTGCGTGCACTATGCAACAGTAGTATATATTCAATACATCAATTTCTTACTGCTAGAGGGCAGAAGCAGACTAATTGTACACTTGCAAAGACATTCCCTGTCCCCATCATGCCATCCCAGCCTTAAATCAACTGAGGGAAATCAGCAAATGGCAGGCAGGCCTATGTAATATTAGGTCTTCGTTTTATTTTTTTTTTTTAGTCATCACCCAGGGCCAGATGGAATGGCTGCCACATATTGCATAGCTAAGCCACAGCCTAGCGTTTTGAAACACCATAGAAGAAAAAAAGAGAAAATGGACTGGGTAGGGTCGGAAAAGAAGGAGACAGTGGTGGTGACTAAGATTAGAAAACGTGTGAAACATGTTGATTAATGCAGTTATAAAAGATGCATAGTATAAATTGGCACAACGTCAACCGTTTTGAAGCTATAATATTCTTTTAACTTTTAAGATAGCTTCTGAAATGGTTTGGGGGATACGTAGCTGTCAGAGCTGGTAGAAAAGCAGCACCTCCCTCCAGTGTACCTAGATTGGTTCAAATAACAAAAGTACCACTATGTAGTTTTAGCAATTTCATAATGATTGGGTGATAACGCAATAATTCTGCTCGGGTATTATCCATTTATACACTACATATAGAAATTTCCCCGCCAAACACACGAGGCTTTAAAATACTTTTTAATTAAATTGCATAATCGTACACCACAGGAAACAAGCATCCAAAACATGAGCTGTGTGAACTTGTGCTCAACCCCTCTTCAATGCAAAGTTAGCTTGTTATGCCAGGATGCTAAACACAACTGATTGTTTTAGATCAAATATGACACACAAAAAAGTCTCCAAGTAAATTCAGCCTATTCAACCAGATTGAAAATCTAAAAGATAACATGACCAAAGCAAAGTTTTAATCTCTTAAACTGACTCTTAGAAGGCGTATTTCATAGCTGTAGGTCTACTACAGCTACGTTTTGGTCGAGTTGTGATAGACCGAGTTTCGATGAAAAGGCGGTCGTCAGATTTAGCACAGGTGCTCCGAGATGTAGCTTTTTTCCCACCTTTATCCCTGACTGTAGGGCCTTTTATAAATGCTAATTCCGGGCTTTTTGAATCATACCTATTTTCTTGGTCATCGTCTTCCTCTGCTGCCCAAGAGGGCCCAGATGGGTACTGCTGCTCATCTCCTAAAAAACCCCAAGAAAACACAATGCGAAAGGTAATATTTCCAGATTATATATGTTTATAATGGCCACTCGATTCATACCCAGAGACAATGTTACCATCTTTATTGCTTAAGGTTCAAACAGGACTCGTTTGTTAATTCAAACTACCAATGGTAATTGATTAGTGCTACGCTGCATATATGCATCAACATAGCACGTATGCACCTTTTTAATACCTATGTCCATGTACTACAATGAAAACTATCATCATCATCAATGAATAACAATTCATGTGGTTAACCATCCTGACCACTAGGCTATCCTGTCCTTGTACCGACTCCTGCACAGTTCAAAGCTATGAGCTGCATTTAATTAAACAATCCACCTAACAAACATACAGACTATTAATATGCGTAACCGGGCCCACTGAATTGACCGTTTCTGATTTTGAATGGCAACATGATTAGTTAGTTGCAGAGTCTCACCAGATGACTGTTGTAATGCTGTAGTGGCCAACAGGGACACATCCTCTGTGATCGGTTTCATCTTCTGAACATCTGCATCGCTGCCAGAGTCAGATTCCAACTCATGTTCGTCCTCGCTTGAGGAAGTGCCAGATAATTTCTCTCTTGACTTCTTGGATAGAATTGCCTCTTTCATAGCCTGCTTCCTGACTGTTCCTTCATTGTTTCGAATAATTCGAGGCTTACCTATCGGGCTCAGTTTATTAAAGGCCTTCACTGAGACTTGCTCATCGCTGGACGAGTCTGTGCCATGGTCTCTCCGAGCCTTTACCCTCCTGTCTGCTTCAGAGGGGCAGTCCAAGGCTTTGCGTTTGCGGATAACCATTTCTGGCGACAGTGTGGAATTAGTGAGCCAATAGAGATTTTTAATTGACCGCTCTTCCTCTTCGTCACTCTGAGGCTCATCTGAGCTGTGTGCCATAGATGCACACTTGAGCAGAGCTGCAGGGACTTCGTCTGAGTCAGAGTCCTCTCTTGCCCTGCTGAGCCCTTGTCCTTCATCCCAATTGGACGCCGGTGTAGTCGAGGTGTCTTCAGGGTCTGAGTCGCTGTCGCTCTCAATGGTCGACAGAACAGGTTTGGTCTTGACGTCACTTTGTCTGCGTAAAGGCGTCGTCTTCACTCGAGGGGACCGTCTGTTCTCCAGCTCCTCTTCCATGGGAGCCAGTTCCTTCACTTCAGCAGGGACTTCCTTCTCTGTATCTGCGACAACCTGAACAGAAAGCGCCTCCCTCGCTGAATCCTCCATGTGCCCTGTGCTCTCTAGTTTCTCAACCAATTGTGAGTCTACCTTTAACGGTGAGGCAGAAGCTGGTGCCTCTTGATCCACAGGCACAGGGGTAAGTTTAACCACAAGTTTTTTGGTCATTTTGATGGCTCCTTCAGAGGGACTGAAGGAAAGATTCTTAGGCCTTCCTCTGAGTTGACAGGTGTCTCTTTCGTTGCCATCTTTGTCACATGTAAACGCACACTCATCACTAATGTCCTTTGAGCTAGAATCATACTCTTCCAAGTGTTCAGCCAGTTTCTGCAAGTCATTCAAGCAGCTTCTGTCAGAGATATCTGGAGCTAGGTCTACTTGGGTACCTTGTTCTGTTTTCAGGTCAACACTAAACAAGTTTTCCCAGCAGTTCAACGTGCTCAAGTCACTGAACTCCTCTTTGAGGCTTTCTTCGAGGGCAGAGTGAGATTTACGCAAGCCGTTCAGTACTAACAAAAAAGACTTTAGGTAGAGTAGACGAACGGAAGTCGTCTGTTTGTTCTTCGTTACATTTTCTATGAACTTAATAAATGTACTGTTTAAGGTGTTTGTTGAGTCTACCAAGTTTTCTGCCTTTTTGGCGAGATCTTTTGAAATCTGATTGTTGAAGTTGAACAAAACACTACCATCCATACTACTGCAGCCCCATTTTACTCCTGAATTATTTTGTTCCACTCTCGGCAAAATGTCAAGTAGCTCAGACTTATCTTGCTCTACTTGACTCTTCTTTTGCTGCTGTTGGAAATAATTTTCCAAGTTGTCAAGGACACTGTCACAGGCCACTACCAGGTCAAAAAGTGGCTCTGGGCTGCAGATGTAACAATACCATTTGCTTTCCAAGATACCAGACAGTTCTTTCCTTCCAAGGTTTCTTAAAATGCACTTCTTACAAAATGCATTACTGCAGAAATCACAGCAGATCAACCTTCCCCCTTCAGCACACCATCTGTATGAGAAATAAAAAAAAAATCGTAATAGCTAGTACCAATAGTATCATTTTATTTTTGTTAAATAAAACCTCATGTACAGCCAATTCATAATACCTGCATTGTTCATCCATTCCATCTCCATCTTTACTTATGTCATCACTGGAGTAATACTTGAAGCAAGACTATAAGAGGTAGTAACATTTGATTAATAATCATTTCATGAATTATAATTATATCAAAAATAATAAATGATCCTACTCAGGAGATAGTATCAAGCAAAGATGCATTAAACTAACTTTTTAGAAACTATCTTATAATCCATTCCAATGCCCTCTCCTGTTTAGTCTTTGAAATGAATATGGCATATATTATTACATCTTCTTCTCATATTACATAAGCACCTAAATGGCTGACAAAATACTAAAAAACAGCGGCCCCTGCTAAGTTTTTTTTTAAATCTAAGAGTAAAGGCCCAGTCATACTTTTCACATCTGCAGAGGTCTGCGGAATGTGCGACAGGCTGAAGCCCACTACAGACGGCAATAGACCTCGCCAGACGTAGTAATTTTTGGAGGTGCCGATACCCATATAAGGACTTCTGGGTCTAACAGATTTTCCTTATGAAAAAAAATTATTGGCGTTTTCAAAACCCCCACCCTTCCCCCCTACCCCACCACAGTCTGTTATTAACTCATATGCAAACTTACCGGTTTTGTCAAAGGAACATATTCATACTGGAAATGACTGGTGTCTCCCAATTTCGAGATCGTTACTAGTCAAAGTAAGCATTTTGCCACATGCAAGCTAGTGCTCCAGTTCATATGTAATCAGGTCTGCATCCGCATTTGGTAGTATGCAGCGGCCTTGATTCTCAGAATATAAAACCAGCTAGAACGTGATTCACCTCGGTGGTATCAGGTCAATGTTATGCAAAGACTTACACTCAATTCAAACTTCTAATTAAGACATTGACTGAATCGTGAGATAAAGCAAAACAAAAAATATCCGAGAACTGTTTTTACAACTCTACAATACTAGGCCAGTGACTAGATGCAACTAGGCCTAACCTGTAGCAGATGTTTTCCTTGCCTTAAATAATATAAATAATCACTTTCACAAAAAGGAATCTAAAAGGAATTTTTTCATCTAGTCCTGTCTAAATCAATCTAAATGCTACCAGTGGTTATTCTAGGCTACAATTCAAAAGACCATGTAAATGCACACCCGCTATTGCCTATTTTACATTGAAGAGGTTGACAATTAACCAACATGTGACTATTTTATTAAAGTAATGTACAAAATAAACTAAATGTTTACACAGATCATACTATTTATACTATAATAGACCCAGGCCTGCCTGAATCAACAAATCACGTTTCCCTTTGTAAAAGCTGCTCTCAGCATCTGTGTGAATATGTTATTGTTAAATGCGAATACGTTATTGATAAAAGGAGCTGTAGGTAGGCTTTTAGGGTGATACATTTTATGTAAATGTATTAGAATTATCAGTTAGACTATCTGATAGCCCCTGCCTCTACAGTACATACCAGTAAATCGGTTTACATTACTTACCAATCAGGGCCTCTTTTACCTGACTAGCTAATCTACCATGCCTGTCAATCACGTGAATTCACAGTCACTGCTAAACAGGCTCTTAGTGAATTGGCTTTGCAATGGCAGACCGAAAGGCTGCAGAGGGAGGGAGCAGATGAAGAGCTGGTGGGGTTTTGGGTTTATTAATTTTCAAAATTGCACTTTCACTTAAAAAAATGTAGACGGCTCTTCCCGCAACTCTCAGCTTTAAAGAAGAAACTTAGTTTTAAGCACATATACTGTTAAAATAGAACTCTATTTATATAATGTAATTATATATCAGGAAATTTGACCTCTTCACCAATTTAATGCCATTGAACATTTAGGTCAGACACTGGAAATGACTGAAATATATGATGTCCTTGACAGGACCATTAACAGGCTCACCTTGCATACAAGAACTTTGAGAGCTGGATGCCGAAAAAAGGAATCTTTCTGGAAGTGGTTAACTTGTCGACCACACGCTGTGCAACTTACAATTCCAAGGTATTCAGCTCCTGCAAAAACAAAATGTATTTAGCCATATGATTGTAATAAGCAATTAAAAAGGTTTGTACAAATATTTGTAAAATTTAGAAAATGGCTAAGAAACACACTATATATTTTAGCAGTTTATTCAAAGAACCAATGTAAATAATCTGACCTCCACGTCGCTTTGGAAAGTCTTTCCTCATCACACCAGACTTCCGACTTCGAAACTCTGGACCCCTGAAGTCATCCCTTACATTATCCACTGGTTCAGGCCTTACCAATACAGTACCTATAACATGAATGAATAGAGTGATTTACATTACTTAAATCGCTCAGATAGACCTTTCCCAGTAACAGAGTACACTCTCAACAATAATAAACCCCATAAAATGCACTTTGCATTTGCCAATGCAGGAATAAAACCCATAAAATGCATGTTTGCATTTGCCAATCAGTCTTCGGCAGACAAACACATTTTGGCACAACACAAAAAACTGAGACATGCCTAAAAGCTAATGTGTTACCGAATGCACTACTAACTACAAACAAACTGTTTTTAATAGCTGTCAAAGTGAAACATTTAGATAAGATTGCTAGTAAATACAGGGAAAAAAGACTGCAAACTACACCCATTGAAGGGAAACCCAATCAGTGCAAACAATATGATAGATTACGTTACCTAACTAAAAACATTCAATATTTCACCAAGACAGAAGATTATTTCAGTCAAACAGCTGTTTCTAGGCTGTTATCCTGATGATGGGGCTGAATAACGTTGAAACATTATCTTTATAATAATCATGTTTGGTGGTTAATGCTTGACAGGTATTAAACTCCACAATAACTTCTTTAGCCCAACGCACACCGGCGGAGTACGACGCGTGTCAAGACAGACGCCCTTATTGTTTTCTATATACAACCCACACACTGGCGCCATCTAGACACGTCACCCAGCTAGAGAATACGCCACTGTTCTATTCCCCCGCGTCAATGCACCTGAAAACATGAGAGAACAATCTTAACTGCTCAGATCCTTAAATTAGCAAGGTAGTAATAAAAAAATAGACAACTACAATAGGCAAGAGACTATCGCCGTTTGGTCTCGTGACTCGCGCTGTGTGTAATAATCCCTGTTGGCGCACCACGACGACGCAACCGGATGCTTCCTATTGGTGCTCGTGGCGTCACTTACCGCACGACATATGATGCCTCCGCTGTGCGTTGGGCTCTTTGTACCAGCATTGTTCATCATCATTGTTTGTAAACAGTAAATAGGTCTATATGTACAGTTTTAAGAATGAGAGAAAGTGCTGGATGCATGATGAAACGACTCCGTATTTGAAGTTTACACGCACAGATATGAAGGTCACCACAACGTGCATTGTTTGCATGTTGCTTTGTGTTGCCTGTTGTGCCTAAATTGGCCCAAATGTATTTCATGCCAAATTTCCTGCTGTTTTCCCCATTTCCACAAAATTCTGGAAACAGGGAAGAATGATGTTTGTTCTTCATTTGCTACACCACAACACCAGCAAACAAGAGACATGCAACGGCAATGAATGATTTTGTAAAAATAACCGATTATTGTTAAATGCTTTGAAATGCTTGCTATAAGGCTTAGAGTAAATACAGAGATGTGACCAATGCATTATCACTGACTAAATACACAGAATACATTTAATCTTCTTTTGAGCATACCAGTGTCTTGATTCAAACACCTACCTTTGGGTAGTTTTGTTAAATCAAGATGACCATTTGAATTTATGGGTATATCAAAGTCATCTTCAGTTCCAGTGGAATCCCCAGATTCATCCAGTCCAGAGTGCTTTATAACAATGGCAGGTTTTCTGTGACCATGAAGCAAATATGATTAATCACAATAATAAATGTATCTTACATAATATATTTTATGACGTGTTGCTTTATTGACAAAGCAACTGACCTCTTTGAGCCGCAGCATTTTGTAACATCTGGAGAGTGTCCCGCCTGTGAAGCCAGTTTGTAGGTGGTCATTTGGGCCATGATTGGGATAGCTTTATCCAACAACAGATTAGCACCCTTGCCCCATGTTCAGCAGTTAAGTATTTAGACAGCTTACTAGTAAACTAAACTAAATTACTAAAATTGAGCCCCAAGTCATCAACCATATTCACAAACACTAAATAATGTTGTTTCTATAGTAATAGCAGATTTGATTTCTCTCAGATAAATTTTCGCAGTCTGCCAAACCTGTCCACTTTAACATTCGCACAGCCACTCTGGACGGCAGACCAATCAATGACCAACAGGGGTGACACGACAGTCTAACCAGACTGTGCAACCACAAATGTATTGACTGTATGTGTCAAAATACTATTATATATATTATACACAGTATATAGTGCAAGTGTTACTTTTTCCAACAACGTACAGCACTTCCGCACTCTGCTTTTGGAAAGGGGGTGGACTTTTCACCCTTTATGCAGACTAGTGCAACCCATTGTTCCATACAAGTCAATGGGAAGTTCCACAGATTTCACCATAATATTGGGTATTTGAGTATACGATATTAATTAACATTAATCTATCATGCATGGCCTGGATCAAATTAAATGTACCCTGAAACAGTTTGCTGCAGAAATACCACCTCAGATTGATCGTAGGTACTTGGAAATTTATGTTATATACTCAAAATACCCATTAAAACCCCCAGAGAGAAATAATGGCCAACATTATGATGAAATATGTGAACCTCTCCATTGACTTGTATGGAACGCTGGGTCCTTCTAGCATTAATATAGGGTAAAAAAAGTGCAAAAGTCGAACCCTGAAGTGCCGTACGTTGAAACATCTGTTTATTCCAGTCTCTCTGATTTTGCTGCCTGGATGCTGCCAGCCTCTCAGAAAAACACCTTTCATGCCCGCTTAAGAGACCAGAACTGTTCCATTTCAGCTCCTATAGAAATGCTTTACAATGCTTTATTTGTTTAGCATTTTAATATATTTGCTACAACTCTTCATAGGAAGAATTAGATTTACCTCAGCAGTAGTTTTGCTTGGTGAATTGGAAACAGCAGCATCTTTCTTTGTTACACCTGTATAGAAAAATTGGTAAATTAGTTTTGACAAAAAATTTAACAATAAATAAATGTAAACTTTTACACATAATTGGCTGTGCCATAATTTACCTTCAGACTCTAGTATTCCATTGCTTTCTTCAACAGAAGAGTGAGCTAAGTATTCGTGGAGTTTGGTCACCAATACATTGAGCTTGCTGGTAGATCTGCTGCAGTCAAACAAATAACAGTTTTATTTGGTTTTGATGGCTAGAGATATTTTTACTCTAGCTAGTTAGGCCCAGATTCTATACCTCACTACACAAATAACAGAAAGTCAATGAAATGAATGAAACCTGTAAAGGCCCCAGTATAGCCTACTTCAAACACAAAAACGAACAAGCAATGGTGAGACATAACAAATTAGTCAGATTACTGTAATATTGATGTGCACTTAATAGGCGATTCAATATTAATATGCATTAAAAGATAGAAGGTCAATCCAATCGCAGTCAGAGAAACCTGCCAATTAGTCTACTCAAAATAAAATGTGTGAATGAATAGGCTATCCATATATTATTGTATGAATCCGACGTCGCGAACCCAGCGATTAGTAGGCAACTGCTGTGCACATCAGCCTGAGAAACAATGCAACATGCTGCTTACATTAGTTACTATTTTCCTGAAAATAATAAACTAACATGTATTTCAGACATTTGTCACTGTATTTTCTATTTATATTACTCAAGTTAATGTGCACGACACCACAATATAGTTAAAACCGCTACACAGCTGTTGAACTGTATAAATATAACATCAAATGTAGCTACTACGGTACATTAGCTCAACTGTTAGCTAAGACCGATATTGGTTATCTAAAAAGACTGTTATGGTGAAAATATGATCATACACATTTGTTTTCAGTGGCATACTTTACTTTTACCTGAGCATATCTGTAGACATGTTGTATGTGTGGCACCAACTGCGATTAAAATGATCTTATTCCTTTACACAACATTTTTTAAAGGTAACCATCTCCATGGTATCTGAGACCAAGTAAAACATGGCGCAGAATTTGCCCAGCGTCTAAAGGAAGTTCCTGGGCGGGTGTAGCGTGGATGTGATGATACCATGTTAGACATGTTTGTAGTTCCTGTTGCAGTTTGTAGTACAATAATAATAACTGCGCATGTCCACATCAATGTAAAATGGTTATTAGACCTATTAAATATTTCGCCCACAATTGTGTGTATACTCGGGACAGGGCAATAAAGACACAGCAAAGATCTTGTACACTTAACCTTTTTCATTTTTTAAAGTGATTTGTAACTATACCTATATCATTTAGTGTATTCGTTTTCACATTCACGATAAAATTCAAATAAAAATAAAATAAATATAGGAAAGGCGGAGAAGCCATAGGCCTATATAGTCCTTCATATCATTGTAGCCTACAATATAGCCTACAATGTAACCTTTTCCATAACCATATAGCCTATCTATAAATACAACAAAGGGTGAAAATAATAAAAACCAGGAGGAAAATAAACAAACAAATAACATGCAAAATCATTCCATACTCTTATCCACCACGGCCATAGACCTAAATGTCTACCAAAAACGGATATTATGTTACCGTCCTTGCTTTCTTTTCTTGGCTATAATAATTTATAGGGGCCTTATTTGTCGAATGTGATTAATATTATGTTAGATGTTATATTATCATTTACGTTTTAATGTATTTTTATATTTAAATATACAATTAATTATTATTATTTAATTATTATTACCATACCTGTAAAATGTAAAATATTTGCACTTTCTCCTACACGTAAGCTACAGCTGAGCAGCGCTGTTGAGTTGTGGAGTTTGGGGAAGCAGTCTGTAAATGTAATGGCCATCAGTACTTCAGTAACATCGCGCTACCTAGTGGGAGCGTGGTTGGGCGGGGAAAACATTCCATTCGCTTGCTACTTTGGTTCTACGTGGATGAGGGAGGACGTCTCCGGTCCAGACTGAACGTTTTCTGGAATTTCAGGCGCACCGAAAGTGAGTAGCAATTTCCTAACAACTTCTGGACTACGCGCTACCAGTACCGACATAGTTCTTGTCCAGTAGCATGTGTTATTGTTTTTTCTCTGTTAGAGTTCGCCATGTTGGTACTGGGAATATAGAGGATAGATAAGTTATGTCGCTAGCCAGCTAGCTTTTGGTCTACATACACTACAACCTATTCATACTCTCTGCTCACAGCGTGAACTACATAACTATTAGGAATATTCTTCGCAATTTACTAAACTGGAATTTGTTGCCAGAGTTGTTAACGTCCAAGGTAGGCAAAGCCAACGCCAAAGGTAAGATCATGTTTAACCCGACAGTATTTTATAATGTTAGTGGAAGAATCATATCGTCAACATTTGCATGCCATATGATCTCAATGGCAAATTAGAATATTTTGTCAGGGTAAAAAACTAAGTGACCTCTGGCAACATCTGCCAAATGGCATACAGACAGTAGTCTACCAGCTATATACAAGTATTTAAAACTCGTCACACAAGGTTTGCTAATGTAATGTGTTAGTGGTAAAGCTTGTCGAACATGTCAACATAAAAAAAATGAGAAACTGCCCTGTTTTATGCAGGAGATACATGGCTGGTATAATCGATAGCATTTTCCTCTGACATTGTCAAATGATGTACATTGCACTACCTCCTCTAAACCAAAAGAGCTGGATGACACTTGGTGAAAATAAATGTATTGTTGACTATCGTGATGTAACCTCAATGAATGACCTCACTTTCTAAATGTTGACACACACACGCACACCCGTAATGGCTAAGGTAGTGTAGTCAGTGATTGCACAGGGCGATTGGCCTTAGTCGTGACTCGTGCATGTCTGAAAAGCAGACATTTTTCTGATATAATCACTGGGAAGAGGAAACCACATGGGCAAGAAGGCATGATAGTTGTTTCCACCCTTGCTAGCGCCAGCCCATCACCAAACCCACACCCAACTGTTAATAACAGGTTGTGCCACTTTGAAGATGTCAATCAAACGCCTTCAGTTTCACACACACAAACGGCTAACTATTCCATTCATGGTTCAATAACGTTCTTGTGTCTTGCAAATGATGCCTTAATCTTGATATGGTTTACTTTAATCTGTCCTCCTAATGATTTAAGTAAAATAGGAAAATCTAGCAATTATAACTTCTCCCTTTCAACATAGTTCTCAAACAGTATGCAGTACAAATATGATCATGATATGCCCATAAGGATAAGGGCGTATCATATAATGCCCAGTTTGTGTCATCAAATTATTAACTAATGGTAGTTTAGAAATGTAAACCTTTAGGAAAAATAAGGTGTGTCTTTGCTTTTATTTTGCTCACACAACCTAACCCAACAGTTTCAGGCTCTCAGTAACTTGTCTAATGGCATTCCTCTGTGTGATGCCCATTAAAGATGCTTGTTTATACACATTTGCTTGCATGTGACTGGTACATTTAATCCAAAGCAGTAGCCAATAAGAGGGCAGTCATTTGTTTCATCTTTTAAAAGTTAGTACTACTAGTTAGTGATTGTAGCTGAGTCTGTTTTGTCCTATGTGGACGTTTAATTTGAATAGTTATCATCACGCCTGGTCCCTTTTTTACATACCCAAGGTTATAATGCGTCCTAGCTGTGTTTTTTAGTAGTGTAAACTGAATGTGTTTTAGTCACCCCTTCCTTACCTGTCAGCACGACTGGGCTTATCTAACCCACACAGCCAGAAAAGGAAATGAAAGCCTTGTGTTGTGGGGTGCACATTCTTTGTAAAATGTGTTTGTTTCACATCTGCATGATTGTAAGGGGACTGAAAATGTCCATGTTCTTGTCGACTGTTGGGTGTGTGCACATGAACTTGACCACACTAGGGAAGGGTGCCCAGTCTATTTGTGTGCCTCACATTTCCCAAGATACTGTGTGGATAAAATGCTCACTGGGTGGGGTCTGTTGGCTGTGCCCCTTTAACTGCCATCAGGGAGCAGCCTTCCACTTTGAATTGATTGAAAGATCTATCATAGGCTATTGTAAATGGTTGATGCCAACTATATGCAGCAATTAAAGCTTTTTATTTAAAAAACAGTGTAGGCCTAGGCCCTTTATTTTTTAATATTATGGGTCTCTATGGAGCATTCTTTAATTCAGTTAGGGCTAACCCAAAATAATAAATCTTAGCAGAATTGAATAAGAATGCAGTATATGACAGTGTGTAGTGTACACATGGTGTATGTGTGCTTATTAGTTAATTGATATAGCACTTTTGACAGATCACAGTGTCTTACAGTAAAAACATCACAATAAATGGTATTAAAATAAAAGCAAAACAGAACAATTAACAATGAGGATAAATACCTAAACAAGTTGCGCTAGAATAGAATCTGCTCTAGCAGTCGTGGCATTTTGTTTACATTTGGTTGAGAGGTCTGCCAAGTGAACCTCTTTCAGCTGTCAAAAGCAGCAACTGTTTTTGAGGCCTGACACACTTTGTAGTGTTTTATCATGGTGATAACAAACCCTCCATTCTTCTGTAGCAGCAGTGATACCCCTCACAGTTGTCTTGTGCCATATGTTTTACCCCACTTCTCTGCGCCCATTTGTCCTTTTGCTGTCGAGGGTGTGACAAGGTTCGGCAAATTAGGTCATGTATTTAAAAGAAATGTTGTGGTCGTTTATTGTAGCTGGGCTGACTTGAGCAGAGTGATTTTCACATAATGTTAAATATAGTAACGCGTGCGTCGTCGTGGTAACACAATGTAGAAACTCTATTTAGAATTTATAAGGGAAAATTTAGTTATAGCTTTTTAATGTCCACAACATTGCAGACACTTGAGTAACTTTTTGGTCCCTTCACGTGGCTGCTGTCACATCGTATCCTTCCTGAATACAGTCAATGGCTCCATTCATTTGAAACACACAGCTGTTGTCCATTGTCTGCTTGTTTGAATGCAGCGATTCTATATCAACCTTAGACTAATAAACCACTACAGAAGAATCTCTAAATACATGTACTGTATATTGTCTAAATATTAGAAAGTGCCAGGTTGATCTTTAACCACGTTACTTTGCATATTTAACTTGATGGAAATGAGAGGGTCTGGAGCATTGTTTTGTGTGAAGCAAGAAACAGTGCTGGGGAGATTTCAGCACATTGTGGGAAAATGTGACATCTGTGATTTCTTTTTTTGTTGATCTCAGCTTTGTTCTTTTCAACCTTGGTGCCAGAGAAATGCTATCATTCTATCATTTAACCTTGGAGCGCCAAAAATAGTGGGGGGGGGGGGGGGGGGTATGGGACACACTTCTTACCACCTTTACAAGTGGAGCATTTCTGCCCAGGTCTGCTGCAGTCCTCTAGCGCTAGAGCATGTTGGTTTTAATGTCATACGCAGATGGAGCTGAGAATGTTTTCATGAACAGGAGGGTTCTGCTTGGCTAGAAAACAGGACTCTAAGTGTACATAACCGTCTGTGGCCACAAAAACATACATTTTAATGCATACAACTGCAGATGAATGAACCTTTTCATGCTCAAAAGGCATTGGGAAGAATCTGTTAATCGGTATTTCGCATAGACAAACACAAGAAGTAAATGGTCACATTTGAGTTAAGTAGCAGCAAACTTAAAATCACTCAAATCCAAAAAATACACGTTTCATTTTTAAATACATGTACATGATAAGGCAACCAGTAGCAATTATTTGTCAGTGGTTCAGGGCGCAGTTCTTGGTACAAAAAGAAAAGAGCCCAGGTGAGTCACAGATGAGGTTTATTTAAAGCAGAGCGAGTTGAGGAAGGGATATGATTCAGTAGCAGGGAAATGTTTGCGCGAGGCACTTCACAAATGGATGAGTTTGCAGTCTTCTGGTGGAGGCTGTCGGAGAGACTGTTGTTTTGGCTGGGCTTGGAACAACATTCCATTATGAGTGGGTCAGGAGGGAGCGGAGTCATGGCGCTGTGACCACGCTGGCACACAGCGCCTGGTACACTCACAAAGCCTAGTTGGTGTACAACGGGCCTGATGGTGAATTTGATAGAAGTAGCCATGGGCAATCACTGGACGGAGTTTAGGAAGGGAGTGGCAAAGGTAGAATAGGGTGGGGGGGGGGGACAGGGTTTACTGGTTGCATGGCTGAAGGGAGTGTTTTGGGAGGCCGACAGGGAGACAAGAGACAGGGGTCCCAGATTGGGTTTCCTCCCACCCTCTCATATAAGAGCCCATATATGACTCGGTGCGCTGTTGTCCTGTGTGCAGGACCCACCTCTCCCTGACGACCCACCTCAGGTCAAGCCCATGAACATGGCCGGAAAGATTGCGAAGGACGATCTGGAAGAATTGAGAGAGGCCTTTAAACAAGTTGGTGAGTCTGATGTGAATAGCCTTTAGTCATTCATTGTAACTGTTGAGCTACAACAACAAAGGAACCTCCTTGAATAATCCACACTCTGGCTTTCTTCTCTTTACCTTTTTTACATTTTGATGTGGAATATACGGTACAGAGATTAAATGATAAAGTGCAGTTACTATTGGGATTAGTAATGTTTTGTACTACTGGTGAAATGAAGCCACTTCATGTAGTTGAACGTGTGTTTTGTCGTCCGATTCTTTAGATCTTGACAGCAGCGGCTTCATCTGTGACTACGAACTCCATGAGCTCTTCAAAGCAGCTAACCTCCCTCTGCCCGGCTACAAGGTCCGCGAGATCATCCAAAAACTGGATCGCGACAAGGACAATAAGATAAGCTTCGATGAGTTTGTGTCGGTATGTGAACTTTCAACATATCTTGTTTTACCCTTGTCTATAAAGCTATGCCCGACGGAGCAGGTTTAGCAAGTTTTGCGCATCCCCCCTTCCCCAAATCGCTCAGACTCTATTCTATGCAGGCCTTCATTTACTTATCTAACACACACACGCACGCGCACACACACACAGCAGCAGTTTCAGGCATTGGACCACTTTTAGGAATAGCGCTTTATCCGTTATCTACATTCAAAAGTGTAGAACCGCCACAACCCCAACCCCCAGCTCACCGTTTCCAGTCCACAGGCACACTTGGGGAATGAGGAAATTAGGTCAGCAGTGTGGTGTGAGTTCCAGTATTTTGTTTCGCCTCAAATGAGTCTCTCATAATGTCCCAGGGCAGGCTTGGCTACTGTATAGTGCTGTTAGCTGGATTCAGAAACCTATCCTCCCCCTACATTAGAGCTGAACTTGACTTGACTGGTTAAAATGCACAATGTGACTACTGAAGCACCAAAGAGGAACATTTGTTTTGTTTACATATCCTATGGTGTATGAGTAGGCAGGTAAGTATAGAGTTTGTTTATGTCTGAGATATTTTTCCAGTTGTGTTGGCTGGATAGGCCTGAAAGGGCGTGACTAATATTAAAATCAGTCTGTTAGTTAGCCCAAAAATCATGTAAAACAAGGAAGTCAGACTTGGCATTTTGGGACCAAACCAAGAGCAACAACAGTGCAACACAGTGCAGAAGGTTCATCTTAGTGTCCAAAATTCCAGTTAAAAACTGGAATGATGTGGGGCCTTTTAATGACGATCAATAAACAACTAATGTTGATGGGTTGATAAAATAAATATAAATAAAATAAAATCATCTGGATAAATGCATGCTGCAACATGTTACGAAAGTCATCTCTTTATAAAAACAGCTATCCTTTGCACTCCTTAGCTGCTCCCCCCCCCACAGTGATACCATCTTTATTTAGCGGCTAAATGATTTTCTTTTAACCAACGTTGCACTTTATATGTAGTGAGTCACAACAAAGATTACATTCTGACTACCCAGAGAGCTGAGTACAGGCCACAACTCGTGATTGTGGTTCACCTGGGCACAAGGTTGTTGCACCATGTGACCTTTTTGTTTAATTTGTGGTAGAGTTGAGTGTTATCTGGTCAATAGCACATACTTTCAGCAGCTAATTTAACTTGTTGACAGAAATAAACAATTTCCCAAATCCTCTTTTTGATACAGTTTCTCTCTAGATTATCAAATTATTGTATAAATGGTAAATGGACTGCTTTTATATAGCGCTTTAATCCAAAGCGCTTTACAGTATTTTGCCTCACATTCACACACCAGCTGCCATGCAGGGTGCAACCAACCACTGGGAGCAGTTGGGGGGTAGGGGGTTAGGCATCTTGCTCAAGGATGCTTACAGGTAGGTCAACA
>JAODUE010027754.1:0-22169 GCA_027564755.1 Amblyopsis hoosieri
CCACCGTAGATTCTAAAACACCGCTTAGACAGGAAGTGGAGAGCGGAGAGTATACAGATGAATGCTATTTGCAATTTCACTAGAGTCCACTAATTCTTACATAGTGGTCCTTTAACAGGTTTTTGTTGCGATATATTTTTTAACAAGTAGTTTGCATTTGTTAACTAGCCAACATTTCAGCAATGACTTTTTAAAAACATTGTGAGAACTGTATATCCGTGTGCTAAATTGACAGGATGCCTTGAATGTCAGCTGTTTATTCATATTTTTCAGAAGGTGTGGATGGCGTGGAGCTTATAAATAAAAGCAGAGGCTTACACAATAGAAACAAAGCTGTCCACATTTTATTCTGTAAACACAGAGACTGTAGGCTACCGAAGTAAGTACTGTATGCATTTTTGAAAGCAGAGTCAGAGCTACCGGTAGAATATGTATTTGTACCGTATGGGTACCGTACTAGTATGGTAGAGCACAGTCAATGCGTCAATGGCATTGTGTTACCAGTAGTGTAACTATAAACCATAGCCTATTGTTTGTGTCCTTAAAGACAACAGAATGTACAGTAGGAAGAAATACCCATGTATTTAGTTGTTCTGTGAATCTTCCTCAGATTGATTGTAGGTACTAATGTTATATACTCAAAATACCCATTAACACCCTCAGAAAGAAATAATGGGCAATATTGTGGTGAAATACGTGTACCTCCCCATTGACTTTTATGGGTGGTTCTGGTCTGTATAAAGGGTGAAAAGTCGCCCCGCTCTTTCCAAAAGTAGAATGTGAAAGTACCATTCGTTGGAACCTCTCTGTTAAATTATATTCTCTCTGGCTACTATGCTGTTTTGGTCCAACCTAGTTATGGTAACTAAGGGGGGTGTGGCTTGGGATCAGCTAATTGATTTAAGTTGCTTTTGTTTGTGTTAGCCATATACAATGCTAAATACATACAACACAGGTTTTGTTCTTTTATTTATACTAATAAAAAGTAATCTGAAACCAATATGATATGTATCAGTGCTGAAATGTTCAAGTCTGGACTGAAGTTCTTTTTTATATATTTTATATATATCTATTATATTGCTTTTCTTGGTTTCTGTGATTTGTGTTAATTTATAGGTGACATGATAGCAGGCACATGCAAAATGCTCAACAGTGTCCGAACTTCTGTTTTAATATGATCAGGTTGTAGGATGCAATGTGCTGACTACTATTTAGTGACTCTAAAATTACTCTATAATGACTCAAAAATTACTCTAAATTGTACCTAGTCTCCACCTCAAGCCCGCTTTGATTCTGCCTTGCTTCTAATTTGGTGGTTCCTGGTCTTGGACTCAACTCAGGTGGTGTTGACAACAGCTTCGCTATATGGATTCTATTATACCCTAATGCCTGGCTCATTTGGACAATGTGATACTGGAACTCTAATTTGCAGCATGTTTTATTGCTCCAAACCACAGGTACTGGCTACCATGTTGGCTAATCTTGCTCATCAGTTAAAACTTCCCATCTGAGAGTCGAATCCCTAAAGACATTACAGTGACGATTAACAGTAACATTGTGTCCTACCATTAGCTCTCTCTGGGTCACAGGGATGACTGAGATCTAAAACAATATGCACAATATGCATTGAGGTCAAAGCAATCACTCTATTGTGTCTGTTTTCTTATTTCTATTTTCAGAAAACAGATTATTTGCAATTAGTCAGAAATGTCACAAACACTGAGACTCAAATGAAGCTAGTTCAGGGCAGTGATAACGGAGCCTGTCCTATCAGGTTTGTATTAGTTCAGGTTAGTTAGCAGAGATTGATTTAGCGCCCCCTCCCCTCATAACAGAGCGGAAAGATCTCTGATCAGGTGTAATTACACAGCTGTGAGCAGGGACGAAGGGGTTAATGACAAATACAGTAAAATTAATGTTACTTTTGCTAATATTTTAAAATGCCTTCAGGAAACTGTTCCCATGTAGAAAATACCACAAGTGCCCCTCTACTGCTCTTCGTTCTATGCCACTGTGTGGACGGTTGCATTACGACATCGACATCGAGCTGGGCAAATGAGGGGCAGCACATTCAAAAGGAAACTAGAGCCATTTAGCTTGCTTGTTTGTTTATCCTGTTTATCTTTCTATGTTTATTTGCTTGCTTATTTAGCATTTCTTTACTGACTAACCTACCGGGCCTGGTACCAGCTTGCCAACAACACTCTCTGGACTTAAAAGCTTTTCAGGGCATGTGGAAATATTTATAAATCTAAATACAGTTATTTTCTCCAGCAAATAAGTGCCAGTGGTGAAAGCTGCAGGAATCAACCTACAGAGGCACATCTGCAGACTTGAGCATAAAAGTCCATTTGGGCAGGGCGAAATACTATCGACTGGTCAATGGAAGGATGCTTAATGGCACTAAAAGGAGGGAGCCTTTCCTCTGCTCAGATGGATTGGGCTATTCCATCCACACAACATGTGATGTTGCATGCCACAGAGAGGCACATGTACATATTGCATCTTCACTTACAACATACACACATTTGACACTGTAGGTCCTTAAATAAACAGTGTGCATGTGCCTGTGTGTGTGTGTTAGTTATTCTGATGTTCTTGCATACGTGCAAACGTGTACATTTATATAAATGCATGTGTTTTTTAATAAGCAAACATCATCAGAGCTTCTGTATGGTGTATATCCACAAGGCACATGGCCAAGGTTGTACACATCCTCACCTTCCTAAAATAATGGCCTATGTCATTTTTTCAGGTTTTTCAGAAAACACCAAAAAGGAAGCAAATGTTGACGTAGGCCATTATACTACAGGGGTAGAATTACACGATCTGTTTTTACAGAGCTGGCCAGCATCAGGAGGAGATGGTTTAGGCAAAACAAACAAAAAACGTTTACGGCCATTATTTTAGGAAGGTAACGATATCTTTGAATTATTCTCTGCTGAAATAGTGATCACTTTCGGGCATGTGCATGTACTGTTACTGTTGCACAAAGGAAATTACAGAGCTGCGTGGTTATTCCCCAGTGTCATGGCGATAGCACACATCTCTGATGCCAATCACATTCCCTTCAGTTTGGAACACACATGGGATCGGAAGGGGGACCCTTGCTCAGGGCAGAGGGTGGCTACCCTCTGTGTGTGTGTGTGCGTGTGTGTGCGTGTGTGTCTGTGTGTGCGCGCATGTGTGTTACATCTTAAATGCAGCTGTGTGCACTGGGAAGAATCTGCGGGTTGAATTTTAAAATACCGTCGGCACCATTATTTTCTTTTCTCCTCCTGTGTGTATACAAGCTGCAAGCAGTCACGCAGCTGTTTCCATGGCAATAGTTATCTGTGTGAGGAATTCATTAACTATTTTGCGTGGGAGGTTCCGTGTAGAAAACCCCATGTAGACTACAGATAGGAAAGCAGACTGCTACGGTGCTATTTATGAAAGGCTTCACATGTTGGCTTGTGATAATAATGTTTTCCAAAGCCCTTGGTTTGGTCACATGCTTTCTGCAAAGACACACACTGTGCTTGTGAACAAATTGAAAAGAAGGGTATTGTTTATTACAAATAAACGTAAATCATGTTTTCCTTTTGTGTATGTTTTGAAATGTATAGCGCAAAACAACAGCTTTGAAAATGAGGAACATGAGAAATGGATCATATCACTTTAAGTGCGGCTCACAGGAGGAAGCAGCAGGACTGTGTCTTTGATAAAGAATACTGGAAAGACCTGATGAAATGTGGCATTCTGAGGAGACTACAATACACACATACTCCACAGTACATTGTCAGGTTCTGCAAACACACACACGCACACACAACACACACTGCCAGTGTACTATAATTGGTGTGTGCATATAATGTTTACGTACAGTATGTGCGTGTGTGCGTGTACATGTACTGTACGTGTGTGTGTGTGTGTGTGTATGTGTGTGTACGTGTACGTGTATGCGCGCGTGCGTGTGTGTGCGCGCATGTGTGTGTGCATGTGCGTGCGTGTGTGTGTGCATGTGCGTGTTCGTGTGCATGTATGTGTGCATGTGTGTGCGTGATAGTGGGAATACTGTTACTTGACAGGGGGTGATGATTGAAACCAACAATGCCTCACCTCTCCGTACATTGTTATTCATCACGCTGGTATAGATGCAATACGGAAACCTCCCTGAATGTACAAGCATAGTCAATGCAATGCACCAACAACTGACAAGGGTTGGTTGTGAGTAATGGGACAGAAGTAACGCTGTGAATTTATGCTTGCCCTCCATCAATAACTGTTTAGCCAGTATGGCCCCTCGCCCATGCTACTGTAAGTCATGTGCCTGTACCAGATTGTGTGTTCGCTGAGCTATTTGCACACTACAACAAGCTGACGAACTCTCAGTCTCACTCTGCATGGTGAACAGGTATTGTGTCACTAGCTGGTTTTACATATTATGTGATATCATTTGCATAAGATGTTGTATTTTGAAATATTTAATACATACGCCTACTCCCACAAATGAATACAACTTTGATATGCAAAACCATGAACTAGGCCCCCCTATCTTGTCAGTTTCTGCCCGCCCCGGTCTGTTAGTTTGGTTCTAGCCCATGTGATTTGTGTTTCCCCAGTCTGTGTTTTGCCTGTCTCTGTTCCTGCCGCATGTTGATTGTAGAATTGGTTTCACCTGCCAGTCGTTGACTCTGTCCAATGGTCTGTCTTGTCTTCCTGTATTTAAAGGTATAGTCAGCTACGACAAGCTAATTATAAGCTAAAACACTTTTTGTAAAATTTACCAAATGTCTCCTTGCGTTTCGCTACTTAATGTTCTCTGTGCATGCTGAAAAATGTATCCGTACTTCTACACAGCCCTGACTCCATATACAGTAGGAACATAAACAAAGTGGCAAACACCACTCACAACAACATAGCCATAATACTACACTTTGGTTTATTGGTTTATTATTTATTATTTAAAGTTCTACAAAGTTCAAATTAAAAAGTGTAACAATAATAACAAATGTGCTCAGTCATTGAATTGTTCTTAACACAATGCACTGTGGAACAGTAGAAGTGCCTAATAGTGGCTTGTACAGTCATGCCAGTTATGATAATTATTAATTCTGCTGACCCAATAAATAATATATATTTTTCTTGAGTAGATGTTAGTTTTAACAACAAGAAAGTTACATGGCTACTAAAATAAAAGGTATATCTGACATCGGCTACTACTTGTGTTAGAGGAACTTGAATTTAATTAGCTATCTTCACAGACTACAGTACATTTTCAGATTACACCAGCCTTTATTCAGCATATGATTTTCTCAGCTCTCCCTAACCCTACCCCTAACCCTAACCCTAACTGATTGCTGAATATTCAGGAGTACTGATAGATCAGTAGTTCAAAGTATTACTTTATCCCAATGCAAGTTTTGCTAGGGGAAAACAAAGAGAATGTTTATTCTGGAAACCCAATAATTATCCAGTGATAAAGTGATAATTTGTACTACTGCTCTACTGTACTGTAGCCCCAAATAATTATATTGTTCATTTCAGCAGAACACTGGTGCAAAAGTGAAACTAAGTGTTTTGTTCAACTACATCATAGTATATGTCTGAACTGAGCACAACTCACAAATTCTGGCAGCATTTTTGTCTGTTTAGTTTCCACAAGCAACAAATCATGTTTTCACCTTGTTTTCTACAGTATCATAGCAACAACTGCCTGGCAGCCATGTGAGGTAAGGCTTCCGAGGTGTACGTACATGGCAAGACTCCGGACTCATCACCATGTTGTACAATGAAGTGGAACCTTCATTTGATCACAGCTTGGAGGTGAACATGTAAACAGCCAGCCGAGGCGTGCGCTCTCTATATCACTATATCCAGAGGTGGAATAAATCACTCAAGTCATTTTTAAAGGGACACTACATTTTGTATCTGGAGTTTGCCTTGTGGTGGGATGAGGTGTTAAAGAAAGATTGTTGTTTTGGTTTGAAAAGGGAATGTGTGACTTACACCTGACTGCTGAGGGCCTGGCACTCCTCTAAACTGTGATCTGGGGAAACCCTTTAAGTCTACATATCTTAACATCATGTTTACCTTGCAATGTCCAGTTTGTTCTACTGAATGATGACATTGGAATCTAATCTAAAGGTATTTTATCTAATCGATGTTCCAGGCCATATTTCTCTATCCTGATATGCAAGATGGATTGTTAGTCACAAGTCCATCTGGGAAGCCATCCATCGAAACTGTTTGTAAAGGGCAGGCACTTTCAAAGGAGGAGATATTTGGTTAATTTGTCAAAAAGTATATTAGCTTACAATTGCTAACTATACCTTTAACAACATGGCTGCAATGGAAAAGTGTGAATTGAAACACAGTTCAAACCATGGTGACCCGGAGTTTATTGCCGTGATCACATTCCAAGCATTCCATGCAAGACCGACAAGCCAGATCATCTTTGACTTCTGCCACAGAGCGGTCCTGAAGATGAACAACCGTGGTGACGTGTCTCTCTCTCATTCAGCTGGGCTGTCTGGCAGCTATGACCAACACAGCACAGAGATCAGGGGCAAGGGGCTAGAAGGCAGCAATGCATTAACCATGTGATGCTATTTATATCTGGCTGACCCACTAACTCTAAGCGTTATGCAAAAAATAAAGAAATAAATAAAGACCACATGGACATCTGGGGGGATCTGATGTCTTGGAAGCCAATTAGAGTCAGTTATCAGGTAACCCCGAATTAGGTTGGACGTTCTCGAGACAGCAGGGGAGTTGGTATGACCCAGGCACATGGCTGAGTGGACCCATCCTCCACTACACAATCTATATCTTCCTTCTTCATCTGTGTGGCCCACATAAACAAGCCATAAACGCCACTATGAAAATACGCATGTACTGTATGTGTTGGAGTTGCCCTTTTGAATCCTCCCACACCAGAGGTTTGAGCAGTTTGCACTTCTCTCTACCCCCCTCCACACTGTTCTCTACAGGGCTGTATGAAGGTAGGGAGAGGATGGCTCAGTGCTGACAGGAGTGTGGGAGGGCATTGACTTTACAACACAATGTCTTTGTAATGCTGGCATGAGCCACACACCAGAATTGCTCAACAAGGTGTGTCCCCTTTCAAGAGATGTACTTGCAGTACAGGTAGCCTATGGATACCTGGCGGCATGGGCGTAGATTCCGTTTGAACATTGATGGAGACATATCTGGGGTCTTCACCCATAAATATTTGATAATAAAACACTTACATTTTCTGTATTCTGGTGAATTCTTATGGAACAATTTGTGCCTTTTCTGTATGAACATATGGTGGAAATGTATTTTTATTTAAAGGAAAACATTTAATACAGGAACTCAGGCACAATTCAAAATATATGAAAATGTTTGCAGTAAGGGTTATCAAACTATGTATTTCTCAATTTCTCTAGGCATAGGCCTATTTCATATTTTTCAACATAGGCCTGATTTAACATGCTCTTCTGTCCTTTAGGGGAAGTGAATATGCATGTGACCTATTCATGTCAAGGGTCAATTCATTCATTTTAATTCATGTATTAACCCCTAGACTTCAATAGTTAATATGCTCATGTTCAAAACCTTCTGCATATTTAAAACATTTGTGTTTTGGGATGATCTAGGCTTAAAACAATAATAGTCTACTACACATTTTGGCAACATTTTGGACATAACCTATTCTACTACCAGTGCGTCTTTCATGTTTTTATTGTGGGTGGACAAATACTATAAATATTGAGGGGGTGGGGGTCGCGGGGCAGAGCAATGCACTCACATTATGGACTCATGTCTTTTGCCCTGTTGTGTAGCCTATTCAAGCACAAATAGAACTCTACACTGAAGTAGTTACAGTATTATGAGGAATTTTTGAGGCTAATGGTTATATTTGAGAGCTCATCTATAAGCAGGAAACCACCGAGGAAAAAGACCTGCGGTGTGATTGTCCATCTAGCTTTACTCGTCAAAGCATGCAAATCCAATTAACTTTACCTGTGTAATGTTCTTCTGGACTTCCTGCCTTCCTGAAGTGAATTATTGTTCTACAGACCTGCCTAGAGTAGGCTACTAGCAATAATGCAGTTGATGATGAATTTGGAAAAGGAATTCCCTGTCATATTTTGGCTGGGCTGTAACAAATATGATCCATACAGGTCTACTAGGCTAGAAATTATAGATATACAATTATGGTTAGTTGATAAATTGTACCACATAAATAGGAAGTGGATTATGTCGGTTGATGTGGCCTGCATGTCCCATTCACACCCCATAGTGACAACAGAGGCTCTATACTCCTTTAAACGCGCCTTTGCGCATAGCCTTCGAAACGCCACAACTGCATCAGTGCTCGCTAGGTTGCTTAGCAACTGGGCATGACAGAGATCCCTGTAGAAAACCTAATCTATGAAACACAATATTATGTGATTCGTGCATATTATTTGCACATGATAAATTTCCGCACACTTGTTGTGGGAACGTTTATGTTTCAAATGCAAACGCGAGAACTGTATTGGGCTTGGGGAAAATAATATTACGTGTTGATGGTGTGATATGGTTGCGTTGTGCGTGTCCGCGCAAGTGCTCGTGGGCGAACGATTGTGAGTGCCCGCGTGCGAGCACGTGTGTCTGTGCGCGTGCGTTTCGTGTGCGTTTCCAACAACAACAAAAAAAGTGGCAAATTGGAAAAATTGTAGGAAAACGCGCGGGCACGCACGCACACACAGTAGCCTATATTGCAATGGATTTTCAGAGAGGACTAGCACGGATAGGCGGTCGCTAAGGATTTTACTTTATTGTAGGTTCTTTTTTTCTCTGAAAGTAAATCATTTTAGTTTAAAAGAAAATACACAAAAAATTGGCTTTCTGACCGTGTTTCTACCGACTGTTGAATCCCTGTCATCTGCTCAGTGTTTGGAGTGGAAAACGAGTGGATCATGTTAAGGTGTTCTAATGCCATTTAAAGGCTGGACAGCGGAGACCACTGGACCTCTCCATAGGACAGCATTTTTGATTTTTCTTTCAATATTGTTATACGTGCATCTGGCGTATTAGAGGCCATCCTAATTTCAAAATTTTCACTAGAGGAGTGATAAAACCTGCTCTGACGTCTGCATCAGATATTACCCAGTGCTTTTTCAATGTGCATTTTCCCCTCGGTGACTTTGCGCCGATCTACATCATCAGCAGCAGGAACGCAATGGTGATGAAGATTTCATTTAGCTTTGCTTAAAAAAAACAAAAAACCTCAAACAAAAAACCTCTCCGTTCAGTCAACAGCGTGTAGGGTATACAGCTAAAACAAGTCCCTACGACACCGTTGTGGAATCGTCTCTTCTCGCCAGGGCTTCTGTTCTGGAACCATGCCTGTTCTGCAGGTTTGGACGGGGAAATTCCATTTTCCAATTTGATCGCCCGAGAGGTTAGTCGTTATCCTGGACTGGAATTTTTTTAAGGAAGAAGACTTGCAATCACTTTAGAAAGTCTCGTGTAGGCTATTTTCAGCAAGATGTCTGATCTTGTGGTGTTGATTGAGGGGCTATGTGACCTGCACGGATTTCCATAGCTCGGGAAGACAGAGGGGGCCAATTAGGAGGTTTAAGCGAGTATATTAATGAAGACATTGCATGCGTAGATGTAGGCTAGTTTATTCGACATTTTAAAAAGCCAGTTGTTTTCATTTCTGATCCCCAAATTTACTTTCAACATTTCTGGAGGGACCACTGACTGGCGGTTGGATCACTGAAACTATATAAGGAATGTTGGGTCGTCAAGAAGACAAATTATGTGGATTTTTCTTTGCTTTGGCGGCTTTGTCCTTCATCTGCTTTGTTCAAAGGTAAGAAAGACGTCGCCCGAAGACACAAACACAGACACACACCTACTTACTATTCGATAAAAGCTGGTTGATACGCAGGAAATTGCATTGGGCCTTATGGATGGACATATATCGCACGTTTAGGATAATAAACGACACTATGCGCGCGTCAAAATACATGCGCGTGCACGTCATATGATATAGCCTATTGTGAAACGTAGTCTATATCAAAATAATGTAATATTGTTCTTTTTAATTCCTTTTTTTTTTAAATATAATTGATTTTTCAAAATGTTTTATCAGCTTCTTATTATTTTTCATATTGACGTGATAGGGCGTCTTTCATCGTGATCCAGTATTATCCAGTATTTGCAGCCTACAGTTGGCTGTAGGCTACTGGGTTCATACCTGATGATTCCATGATGTGTGTTCTGAACAATCAGCCGACGATCGAAAAATGATGCTATTAATCACAGATAGATAAGGGTCAGCACGCACAGTGTAGCAGAGAACACATTTGTACTGCAATATTCATGTTTTACACACTTTACATATAGGCTATTGATCATCTCGAATAAAATGAGCATGGTCTCCATGTATATTAAAAAAACATCACAGTTGGCAATCCTCCTCCAGTGCAGTGAAATATGTATATTTAAACAACTAAACCATCTAGATAAACAAATGGTATTCTCCCACCCATTTGTATTTCATTTGACATATAGCCTATATGCAAAAGCTAAGAGTTGAGCATATCAAATCTCCTATAAAAGATTATTTGGCTTTATAACACACTTGAATTTGGTTTATTTTTAAGGTAAATTCTGTAGTATGTAATCTATCATTCATTTTTTGGCCTATATGCATTCTGTCTGTATTTCCCTATAGCCTCAGAGATTTAGGTTAGACTTACACCTGTTCTGAGACATCATCCATTTTTTTGCACTCTGATTACATTATACAGTAGTAATCTATTGCACCAGGAACAGACACTTGATGGCATAATGGACTGTGTACATGTGACTCACAGCTGTCATTCCTAATAACCAGGACTGTACTGTAGCTTGAGAGGTACATATGATTAAAGTGTAAGGTCCACGGGTCTGTCTGCTGTCTATTGTACCTGAATGAGCTATGCTGGAAAAAAGACTGTCTCTGACGTCTATACCGCTGCCAGTGCAGTGATTTCAAGTTATTTTTATGCGTGCTTTCTCTCTCCCTCTTTCTCTCTTTATTTTTCTCTCTTTACTCTCTCGGTTACACACACACACAATGAACCTCTGCTGGAGAACTTGGCTAAGCCAGGTGATGTGGGTCACGGCACCAAGTGCAGTCACTGTACAACGACGGTAGTGGTCTCCTCTCGGGGTAGCCCTTCTCAAATCTACAAGGCCTGGGCCTATGCGATGTGGATACATAGACACTAACGCTCTCTGGCTGGACATATAGTTCAATTGCCTGCTTGTAGATTTAGAGTTCACCCAGAAGGACCTTTTTTATACATTACATTTACAGCATGTACATAATTTACAGCAATACATGATAGCATGATAGCAATGATAGTAATAGTAGTAATAATAATAATAATAATAATAATAATACACTGTCCCCAGTGTGAGCTTTTACAAAGTTTCAGATACAGTGCAGGTCTAAAGAACGCCACTTTTTGTGAGCAAAACGTTGATGATTCCTTTGTAAATCATCAACAGATTTGTTTGGAAAAAGTTAACATAGACCAGGATATTTACACCCTATCTACATTTCATGTTTTCTCTCTTTTTTTGCCTTCATGTATTTTAAGATGTCAGCAATCACATTTGGATTAATTTATGAATGCCTAATATGATAACTATTAATTCAAGGCATCTAGTGCCATAACTATTATTTTATAATTATTCTTTTTTAAATGTATTCATAAGGAGTGTATAGCACATGTTTTTTAAAGAATTCAAAATGTGATGAGAACACACATCTACAGAGCAGATATGAGGCTATCCCCTGTAGCATTAGTGAAAGCATTATAGTGATATGTTATGGACTATCAATGTACACAAGGACATGAGAGTCACCACAATATAACATTAAGTCTGTCTGTGTAGCTTAATTGTGAGGGACCCCAATACACAGTGCATACATTATGCAATATACTTAGTTTTACAAATACATTTAAACTGAAAGGGGTAGAAACAGAATTATTTAAATTGTGAATGGTGACATAATTGTGATTTGCTTTATACTCCCTAAATTCACAACATATTCCTCCATTATGTTTCATATGTAGATGAATGTACTGAACACGATGCCACGTGAATACTGTATATTGATTGTGTTAGATGTAAAAGCCTACAGAAGTATTGTTTTGGACAATTAACTGTTGCTGTGCATTCTTGATTGCTTATTGATGCTAATTAGCCTCACCGTTCCGCTAACTATTTCTAAAATAATGTTGTTCTTCTAGTAATAAGATTATTTTACCTAGTATGGCTTCGCCCAACTATTGCTCTAAAATCAATTGTATAGCTGACTTTATAGTCTGGAACCCCTGTTCGCATTAGCCTTTTTGCAGCGGTCCAATCAGCATGGGTTAGTGAGATTAATTTGTAGAGAAATGTGTTTCAAAATGGTGGTGAAGCTAGATGAGGCAATCAAAACAGTTGTAGCAATGCTGATTGGTTAAATGCTGTCCAATAGCTTCAAAATTAATATATGCCCAGTAGGAGGAAACAACTGTTCCCCAATGGACCTTACCATGCCATTTGCCGTTTCCGTTGGCAGCATTGACAGTCTCAATTCATTTTGCCATCCTGCTCTCATGCACTAACATAAAGGCTTGCTGTCTGCAGTATTGTGAATGTGAATGCATAGAGAAGTTAGCATAAGAAGCCTCCACAATACTTCAACAACCAGAGATTATTATTTCAGCATCTTTGTCAAAGCTGCTCCAACTGGACTGACCGTTACACATTTAAATTCATACAATGTATTTCTGTTTTCCTGGATACATTGTGGTACATGTTACTCAACTCAATCATTCTGATTTACTGCTTTTATATGCACAACATATCCAGGTTTTGGCCCTTATTTAGAAAATTACACTGTTATGCTATAAATGAATATTCCCTTTTACATGCAGCTGTGCAGAATAACGTAAAATGTACCCATGACGTACATCCTACACACCCTCTAAATTACTTACTGTAACACTAATGTGTTACACATGCATATGGGAAGACATCTATTGAAACAATTTAGAAAAGGGCAGGCACTTTCAAAAAATACTTGGCAGGTGATTAGATGAACCATCTGTCTAATACAGTTTAGCATGGGCTAACGTCACACCAAAACTGTGCACGTACTTGCAGTACCACCCTGATTGGTCGGTTCGGACCAATCCCCCAAGTGCATGGACTTGAAGCCTTTTAATAAAAAATTTCACATAGGTCCGACTGTAAACAGGCAAGAGGATGTGTGTGTTGCAAACTGCAGTAAATATCCTAAAAATTTAGACATACACAGTATTCCGAATGTTCTGTATGCATGCTCCCAAAACCAGAGTAATATCAGAATTTCCCATGTGAATCAAAAAATGCCATGGAATAAAGCCAAATTCAGAATATCCAAATAGAACCTCCCTGATGGGAGGAAAAAGTACAGGGGCTGTTGTTTGTTTCCATGCTAAATGTTGGGCTGTAAAGCCCTTTGAGACTGTAATGTGACCGAAGAGCTATATAAATAAACTTGTCTTGACTTGACTTTGTGGTCTCTGTCCTCAGCAGCTCCACTGGAAACACGGGAATGTCTGTTGCCAAGACAACGGTGGACAAGTTGCTGAAGGGATATGACATCCGCCTGAGGCCCGACTTCGGAGGTATGTGGAGTTCTTGGTCAAGTCCTTCTTATAAAGACACATTCACATGTTAGGCTTTTTCATGACATAAACTGTCATTTCTGTCAATCTCGTGGTGACCACTGTCATTACAATGCACCTGTTCACATGTGGAATATGTGCACACGCACGCACACAGGAGCACGCACACACACACACACACACACACGCACACACACGCACGCACACACACACACACACACACACACACACACACACACACACACACACATGCATACACACAGACAGAGTAGCACTGTAACAGAAATTAAAGAATGAAGAATAGCAAATTCATATTTTCTTAATACTTACATGATAAGGGATTTTCTACAAGCTAACTACCAATAATACACTCATGCAAATGCATTGTTTGATGATTAATCATGAAAGACACATATTGTAAATAACCAGTAATTGGTCTATTTGTCATTTAGTTTAGCGCATGTCATCTCTAACACAGTTGGTATTAACATACTGTACCACACAGTGTACCAACTGTAATATTTTGTATATTTACCAACTGTAATATTTTGTAGCTCGATTAAAAAAAAGGAAAAGGAATTTTCTTTTAGCTTTTTTGGGGAATTATTGCTTGGTTGCAGTACATCCAAGCACTGTTCACCAATATGCAGCTTTACGGAGAATGGGGTCTAATCAGATGCTTTGGTTTGTTTAGGTTTCAGGGGCAAAAAATATGTAAAGTATGTCCACAAATTATATTTAGTCAAACCAAAACTGTAAGAAGTGTACAGTACCTACTGTGACTGCAATAGTGCCTTGTATAGTGGAGTACATTATTTCCGTTCCTTGTCATGTATTTGGATTAAGTGCTCATGTCACATCAAAACCTCTCTATTTTGGACACTTTGAATTGCAGCACTGCTAGGTCTGAAATGTGCAATGCGGTGCAGAATATTTGTTGATAATGTTTATCTGTGTCATTCGCTACATTAATCAATGACTACAATATTGACAATTGACAAATTGTAACATTAATTCAGAACTCTGTTGAAAAATATTAATTAATCACGTACTTTAGTGTAGACATGCAGACCTACTGCATGGTATTTCAGCAGGGATGTTCTATTTGTAAATGGGCTATTTCAAGATAACTGTAATGCCATATAAAATAATGAAAATGGCATGTGACATTGGGAGCGAGAACCACCATCAACATCTTGACAGTAACTGATATGTACTGTATCGGTACTCATGCGGGTTGTGGAGGCGACATGTTTATGGGATAGTGCCCCAACTCTGTACTCTTATGTTTTGAATGGTAAATTGAGGGTTGTGGTTCGTGAAGATTTGCAAATGTGACATTACATTGTTCAATCTTGTATTATGACGTTTAAGAAATGTTGTGTCACAAATGTTTTAAAGGACAGGACCTTTTACCCCTGAGCAATCAGCATTCTCTTCCAAAACCACAGCAAAACGAGTATGATTGGCTGAATTGCGCATCCAGCATCAATCAGCTATTGGCCCTGACACAACTGCTTACGAGCTCCCATTCTGCCTCAGACTGAACAAAGAGGGCTTTCATTTGGCTTCTTGCTATAGACACTGGTTTGGGACCCCAACAGCCATCTCACACCTGCATTTAGATTATAACATATTGTACAATGCAGAAACCAAACAAATCAAATGGTTGTGCCAGAACAATGTGCCAGGAACCCCAAAGGGTTCACTTTTGAAATATACTTAACATTATGTATTCATGTATTACGTAATCAATGTATTCATTAATAAGTTATAGAAGCAGAATTTGTTGTTTCATTATTCTTAAAGGATTTAATACAAAACAGCCTGCCCCCAAAGCATTTCTTCATATACTGTATACTGTATATAGGCTTACATATATGTATATTCATATGTATGTATACAAAGTCATTTTTTGATCTAAAATAGAGAACGAGGACGGAACGAGGGAATGGAATTATGTCTTTATTTGTTCTCAACTGCATACCGTACAGAACAGTATGTTTTTATTAACACGTGATGTGTTCAAGGCACGCACAACATTGGCACAGCTTGAATTCAGTCCTATATGAGTTTTTGCCACATTGTCAATGTCCAAATATTTTATAAGTAAGTTATCAAAATCACTTTCAGATGTGTGTTGCATTGAGCCGGCTGTGCTGGCCTGGTCTTGTCCTTCAGAGAACGCAATGCAACGCTTCCGCTGAAGATGAATTATCATTCATTTGGACTGCTGAAATCCTATACGTTTAATGCATAGCATCTACTGCGGGAAATTCATTGTAATGATCTCATACACTAGCTGAATAAACAAAAGTGAAAACTGCAGTCAGCTCAAATAAAAGCAGAGAGCTCAGACCTGCTATGCTCATTACCTTCTTTATACATTAGTTCTTCAGGGGGATACATTTCAAGGTGGATTTCATGATCCTGCCTTCCAGCCTTAAGAAATCCTGAAGGCTCTGGATTTCCTGGTCACTAGGGCTGGCCGGAATACTATTTTTTTAATGGTATTTTTAAATACTCGTTATACTCATTAAAAACACTCAACAACATCAAAGCAGGCAGCAGGACCATTTGCGGGTTTTCAATATGTGCACATAATTGTACAACAGCAAGTACAATTAACCTTTTAACTTTGACTCAACTACTTATGTTTGAATACTCATATTATCCACCAGATCACCAATAGCAGTACTCATAGTCCACCGATAGAAAATGTTCAAAAACAATCTTGTTACATTGGCAAGGGCTCAGACAATCAAGTAAAATATTTAGTCAACAATGTCAAAACACATTACGTTAATAAATACTGCATGGCCTGCTGTTGCATTAATTTTATATTAGCCGGCAGATATAATCTGAAGATTATATCCTGGCTCTCTAAGAAGAGAGCACGGGGATGTATGAAAAGTTCCGAGCTGAATAAGCTAAACTAGCTAGGTTGTGAAATCCCCACACTTTGTGCCCAACACAGACACATTATGTAGCCTACAGAATCATCCTGTATTTTACTTTACATCTAACACTGTATACAACCAATAAAACAGCCATATAGTGTTATTTTTTAATAAAACTAAAAATGTTGCCCACATGTAGCATTTAAGATAATCGATGCTAACTAGTTGCTAAACAGCTAGTAGCTGCACAGCGAACACAAGCCCACAGCATGTGAGCTAACAAATCATTCAGAAACAAATATGTTTGGAAACAGAAAATAATTAAAGGCTGGGAGATCCACATAGCCTATTAGCAGCTAACGTATAGTCTGTTGTCAATGTTACTAGTGCTTATTGGTTTGAAGATATCTTGTGTCAAATAGATACTAGCAACTATTAAAATAAATACTAGTACTTATTGGTTTGGAGATATCTTATAAATAATATAATAATACTAGTATCTATTCAAATAGATTCTAGTAACTATTTTAAATACTAGTATCTAAAGAATATATTCGAGTAATTATTAGGATAGATACTGCTAATGGAATAGATACTAGTATCTAAAGAAAAGATACTGGTATATAATAAATTGATGCTATAAGTCTTGGAGAATGAATGTCAAAACGGCTTGCCACATAGAGTGTGTGTTGAATGAATTGCCCTGCCTTCTTCTTACAGACAGAGTCAATTGCAATTGATTGTGTTGATGCAGTGTAGGGCAGGCAATTCAATTATTAATGTGGGTTTATATGAAGAAAGCAGAGATTAATGGGAAAATATGCATAATGTGAAAATAAAACTGCCACCCTGCTGGTGGACCAATCAAGTGTGATGACATATTTCAAAATGGTGTTAGATGAGGCGATCAAAACAGTTTTAGCAACGCCAATTGGTAAAAGGCTGTCCAATAGTTTCAATATTAACCAAAGGTATACGCCCAGTAGGCGGCAATGACTGAACACTTCCCAATGGAGCGTGCCCAGACCATATTCATTAAGTGACTTTTGGGGCTAGTTAGTACAGTTAGTACCAGGCTAGAACAGTCTGAGTTGGTTAGAAATCACTATGTTCAGTTGGCTTTGTATTATGTATAAACAATGTACATTACGTTTTGTTTAGGCACATGTATTCCTCTACACATGGTGAAACCACTTACTATATTTATTTTCCTCAGAAGAAGGTGCTTAGCTAGCTGCATACTGTAATTGCTCACTGTTACTGATACACTGATAAATTCAGTGCTGTTCTCCATACAGGCACTAGATTGCCATGTTTGTCTGCCTGTAGTGATACACCAATCTTATGAGTAAACAAATAAAATGGTTTTAAGAGGATTCTCTCTAGGTGTACAGTAGCTTACTGTATATTTCGGCGTACATAAAAAAAAAAATCAATCTCACTTCACAGTGTCAGACGATTAACACATATTGTGTGACTGCTGTTGGCAAATCCCTTGGTTTTGGGTTCAAGCTTAAAAATGTAAAACATTTGAATCACAGTGTTGCCACCATCACTCTCCCATGGTTTAGTGTTGTTGCTGCTGCTACAGCTGGGCATGTGGACATGGGATGCTCCAATGACGTTGCTAACTGTGTGAGCACTGTGTGAGGTACGATGCTGATGCTGATGAAGAAAAAGGATCTGGCCAAAGCAATATTTCTTAGGGGCTGTAAGCCTGATAAGACTACAATAGAGGAGATCCCTTTGTGCGTGTGTGTGTGCGCGCACATGCGTACAGTAGATGTGCATGTTCACCCATGAATGTATGCACATTATATCTTGCCATAGGCTCCACTCACTCGTACCAGTGCGCCTTGCAGCCGTGGCAGTAAAGCGAGGACGACCGCCCATGCCTCTGTGCTTCTCAGCTTTCACTGATGTGTGACTCACACGGCCGCTCTCCAAGGGAAAGTCTACACTTCCCATGAGCACGTATTGTCCGGTTATAACAGAAGCTCTAGCGTGCCCCTGATGGTGTGTCTGCATTCAAGAAACAGTTGAGAGACATGCGTTGATTCACTTCTCCGGAGCAGTAATTGAAACCTGCATCCCGGCATGCAGCCGTTACATTATTGATGTGGGCATCCTCGGCCAGCACCTTTGCCACATAGGCGGCCTCCGTGTCTTTGTTCGCATGTGAGCCCATCTGTACCAGAGCAATTGTCATTCCGCCTGAAGAGTAATGCCCGTTCAGCACAAACCGGTGGCAGCGGCGTGCTGAATTGATATCTATGAAGAGAGCGCCACATGATTTATTACAGAGAAGCGGAGGTGAATGCGGGGTGGGGGGTTAAGGTGGCCACTTTTCCATTTCCTCTCCTTATACATTTACTTAAATGCGGTAGTGTGTGTAGGAAGAACATCTTCCTACACACAAGTGTTGTTTTCAGCAACTTTGAAATGAAAAGCGGGGGGGGGGGGGTTGATGGAACAGCCGCAGAATGCATCACCGTGCTCAGCCATGCAAGGGAGGCTTGCAGGTCGACACACCTCCTTTGTCCTTCTGCAGCCCCCCTTGGGCTCCTATTGGAGCCCCCAGTGATTGATGACAGGTACGTCCTTGGGGGGTAGGGGCGGGGGCAGTACAAGGGCAGTATGCAAGCTATCCAAATGTTTCAGACTGATCAACCTTCATCCAGAGATACTGCAGGCGTCACTGCCAGGAGCCATGTTGAGAATCCCATCCCATTAGTATATTATGGGAGTATGCAATATGTGGAAACAATGTTCAGTTTGCTGCTCAACATGAAGTGCTACAAGAAAGGATTTCAGGTGGATGTTGAGTTCATTGGTATCATACAGTAATATGCATGCAAACTGAATGGTATAAGATCAATGGAGTCAGATATTAACAAGTTGATTCCGAGTTGATTCCGTTTAATATCTAAAAGTGTTACTTTGATGATGGAAACAGAGTGCGGTGTTTTCTTCTATACCCATTTTGTATGTTTAAGGTAAAAGCATTCAGAAAATCTTTTTTCTTTTTTAAAGGGACACATCTCAATTAGTGTTCAGAATTACAGAATTCTGTAATTGATGTGCAGTATTTTACAAATTTGAACAAAATGCTATACCAACCACATGCCACTTGCAGACAAAGCTATATAGTAAAGAAACAATTCTGATTATGTTGTAATTGACCATGTTGCTGCAACAAAGGAAACTTTTGCAGTGTTGCCAGGGGAACATCGTCCTGTTTGAGTAGCGGCCTCTATAGACTTGGCCAATCGTGTTGTCACTCAGCAGCACTTCCGAGTGATATAGTGAATGGCACAGAATTCATTTTTGGTTTATTGTTTAGGGTTATGCCATGATCACGTGATTTTCAATGCAACTTCATTGAGCTTTGACAAGTTATATGATGTTTGCTACCTGCTGAATGTTAAAAGTTAAAAAGTTAAAAGTTAAAAGTGAAATGCCGGCATGCATTTTGTCAATTAATATGAATGCCAATGTAAAACTAGTAAACTGGTATGGAAACATATCACAGAGGCTTTACATGGCTTTAAATTGAGTGATTCGAGTGATTTGTTTTCTAGCATAATAAGCAAGTGATAGCTTACATGTAGCAAAATGCTTTCTTTACCTGCTTAGTGATCTCATAATTGACAAACAACAGTGTTACCCAGTGGGAATATTTGGCCTTGACAAACCTGTAAGTTTGCAACACAATAATGAATTACACACATTGTAGGGTTATATATATAATAAAGAAAACACCATTCATTTTTTCATAGGAAAAATCCATTATACCCACAACGTGTCCGTATATTAGCATGGGCTCCTCTGAACATCAGAAGACCGTGGAATGGTTTAGAAGTTAAAACTCTTTACTAGCACTCACATCTAAGACAAATTGTCTCATAGACATTTAATTGGATTGTAATAAGTATGTCCCTGCGAGACCATACTGACTATGTTGAAGATTCAGCATCTATAACATGTGTTTTTATTTTTTATTGTATCTGCATAATCCAACAGACTTCTCTATCTTGTGTGTCCTTCATGTGCAAATGTAGTCAATTACGTGTGTATATCGGATAACCTGAATTTTGGGAGACCTGCCTCATGTGAAGGCTTTGAGAATGTGTAAAAGTACACTTTTGTCTGAACTTGTGAGAAACTTGTCTGACAGCTACTCTTCTCCCTGTCTCTATTTTGCTTATGCTGCAAAGGTGAGCTCACGGCTCATTTTGTATGCTACTGTGGGACTAGAGTCTTACATCTGACAACATTGTTTTTTGTCTTTTTTTGACTTCACATTTGTTCTGTCTAAAAATAACTTGGATATTAAAATAACACGGATATTACAAATATGTTTATTGACGGCCTTTAATAAATTTAATTAAGTAAGTCAGGTCTACCCACACAGATGGGACTGAGATATATCATTATTTGCATAGAGGTTTTCTGTGTAGTATAAGGATGTTTGGTGTGTAACGTTTACAGGAAGTCCACCTTCAACTCTCCTTTGTCTGTCTGATAAACTGTCTTTGTTATGCCCTCTATGCTGGTCTAATGACATGCTTTTATTCATTACCTATTGCTCAGATGAGGAAGATATTTCATTATCCACACTTGTCTCAACTGTCATGGTGTTTTCAATGTCCTTTTTAGTGTTAATGCACACAAACTGTATTTATGAAACATTGTGTACAATTATCTATTCAAATGTATTATTAATAATTCACAGTTTACATACTATCCCTTGGATGAATTTCACACAAGTTAAAATGCCATTACATTGTCTGAATCACAAACCCGGGGAGACCCAAGCGCAAACTCGTTGACCAGAAACGTTTGGGTAGTTCAGTATTTAATAACAAAAAGGAGCAGGAATTAATATTTACAACAGAGGAAGGCCAGATCGTAACCAAAGGCATGCAACCCAAACATGGCCAGTATAGGTGACCTGAAAGACCTGAGTTCCACAACATGATCCAACACCAGAGGCTCTTTTCACCTTCAGGAACGGCAGCAATGACTACGTTGCTTTTGTACTTCTACTTCTTCTGTCCCCTTACTGTAGGATGCAGATGGTCTACATGGGAGACCAGAAACACTTAAGTATTTTAGTATTTGCCCTGCACCCACAAGCCAACGTGCTCCACCTGACACTACTGTCTACTGTATGCGTTGAGCCACCAACTTTAGCCTGTATAGCGATATAGTCCACATATTCTGACGTGCTTTTATAGATGGACAAAATCTGCAGTTAGGTTGAGGACCTCCACTTGGATGCTCTCCATGGCCTGTTGTTGTTTACAGTCTTGAATCAACTCCCGGATATCATATGTTGCTTGGCGACAGACGTCAGCATTACTGCCTTGATCTTGTGGAGCAACAGCGTTCGTCTCCAAATATCTATTTGGTCAGTGACCTTATGCGTGGAGTTTGGCACATCCTTTATAGCACCCTTTGCTGTGTGCATGTTTGTGTTTGAGGAAGATGGACTAGGCGTCATCTGCGGTGTCGTCTCCGGGGTTCCGCTAATGGTGGCGACATGGTGGTGCCTGGTTGGTGGGCTGGATTATGGGTGGGTGTG
>JAODUE010027765.1:0-22168 GCA_027564755.1 Amblyopsis hoosieri
TTGGAGCAGGGAGACATCTAAAACATGCAGGGCTGCGGCTCTCCAGGACCAGGGTTCCCTACCCCTGCTCTAGAGATATAATTATCTGCCAATTCAACAACAGTAATGATGTCGCTCTTGTGCTGAATTCTTACTTACTGTTTTGGACAAATAAGTAGCCGGGGGATAAGAAAACAGTGGCAGGATCGGGATGAATACTTCACACAGATACACACGATGAGCAGCGCTTTGTGGCAACATAAACATTTTCAGAAATTGTAGGTGCACAACCTGCAAGTTAAAATTCCGGTTGAGCGGAGACAGGACATATTTAGGCTTCCAAAGTCTCAGCCATCGCTAGTTGGCTGCTTTAAACTGGGTTTCCATAGTGATTCAGGCAAATGGCAGCCATTTGTCCTAGATGAACAGGCATTGCCTTAGTTATCCCACATGGAAAACAGCCCCTAGTGAAAATGACTTCATTTCTTCTGACCCCATCTACAAAAAAAATGATGTTACCCGCTGATAGGATAATTTACTGCCTTACAAATCAACAGGGTCATGTTTGCTGTTGTGAGAGAATGGTGGCATATAGTGTAACCTCAGTGTGGAAAAACCTCCCTAAAATAGAGTAATGTATTCTTCTTTCTTGTTTTTTTTTTTTAACCATGTTGGGATGATGGATGACATTCAGGCAAGCCTTGAGCCTCCTTGTATCAGAAACCTTACATACAGTATAAACAATTTCCTCCTCCTTTTAGGGTCCGTTCACAGTTTTCATGTTTTTGTCTTTCCCCCAGGATAATGACACACGGTTTCTCTATAGTCAGCAACTTGTCAGACATACTGAGCATATCATTAAAATGCAATGAATGGGAGTTACATTCTACAATTGATTGCTGTATGATACAAGTAATAGGGATGCCCCGGGAAGAGGCTTGTTTTATTGCCCGATTCATAAATCACTACCCTAAAAATAATGTTGTTTTCTGTCAGGTTAGGTTGTCATACAGTAGATATATTTCATACAGTGGACAAGGTGCACATACTTGACACCCATCTCACATGTCCCCCTACTGTATAACAGTGAGTCTTGTGTCACAAAGCAAAATAATCAATACATAAACACTATTCATCTCTGTTCAATACCGGACAAATATCATTGAAGTGCGCTGACAGCAATAGAAGAGGAAACTCAAGATTGAAATAATAACGGCGGTTTAAACAAATGTACGCGGCTGCTTCTATTTTAGAGCTGAAACTGGGCTTTCAAGTTGAGCAGTGCTTAGAAGTGTGTAGCATCGATGTTGTCACACAGGCCACACAAAATGGGTTGTGTCTGTTAGTGGCTCACTATGTAACATGGAACAAAAAAGTTAATATTTTCTCCTTGGGCGTCTGGCAGAGCGTGTAGCAGTTGAAGGTTCCAAGCAGTGCATCAGTGCCATATGCCGGCGTAAAGCGGTGTGGATGGGGTGCACAGTGTACACATTAAAATATCCAACATAGGCCATTACAGTAACCAATAGTGTAGTAGGCCTATTCTAGGTTATGGCTACACTGTCAAGCTGTTCAATGATCTGTTAATATGCATATGCATATAATATGCATATTGCACTACTACTCCGATATCGTCGGGCGGCCCTTGTGCGTCCTTCGTGTTTTTATTGGGGGGACAAATACACTTGTTCTAAATATTGAGGGGGACACATCCCCTGCACCCCCACCCCCCTCCAAAACTACGCCTATGATAGAAAGCTTTAGCGGGAGTAGGCTCTCTCTTCTTTTGCACCTTGCAACTTTCACAGTCAGTTTGCACGGTCACCATGCCATCATTTGGTTTGTGTGTGCCTCGACACGGGTAAAACTTGGGCGCCTTACCGTGTCATCTACACACCCATATACAGCAGGAGACATTGCATCATAATTTTGCATGTCTCAACATAAATTGCATAAAATATTTACTTTAGCGACAGAAAATAGCCAATTGACACGTTGAAAGATAGCAATCTACAATCTACATCAGTTCACTTCAGGAATGTATAACAGCCACTAGATTTGGGTGGGACGGAGACGTGAGTCTGCAGTGGCTATTATACTGCAGTTTGTTTTTTAGAAACAGGACAACACTGGCGATGGCAGCTTACGAACTTCTCTGCCTAGCATAAACTTAACATAACCTACTTTAAAGTCTTGAGTTATTCATATGATGCCTTTCAAATTTCCACTTTTGTCAATATAAAATGATGCAGAGATAATTGCATAATAATAATTTAGATATAATAATATATAATATAATTAAATATACTGATAACAGTGGCAACACTCTTGCTGGTCTAAGAGTAGTTGTTTTCAAACCTATGTATCTGTGAGAAGGAGGGGGAGGGGTTGGCGTGATGTTTACCTACATGTGCTGCCATCTAATGGCCAAACAAGGAATATAGGATGCTAAGTAGGGCAGCTTTAAATATATTTAAACATTTTAGACTTAAAAAGGTTGAGTTCTCACAAGTACTTTCATGATGGATGGCAATTCATTATACTGTAGGGTGGAATGTCAACTGTCAAATTGGCCCATAGTGAGTTAAAAGTAGTGAGTTTAAAGTGCTTCACTAATATGCAGAAGTGTAAGTGTAGAGTGTACAGTATTTATTATCACAAACAAACACACCTTTAATTATGTGTAACTAAGTGAAAATAATTAGTTACAAAATTAAAAAGGACAAATATACATTTTAAAATTAGAACTGACTAAAACGATATAACTACTTGTTTTGCGTAAACATGTCAGCTCTTAATTTGTGCGTAAGAGTGCTCTTGAGTGTGCGTAGATTCTGTTCCTACAGAAGAACAAATCCCAAATAAGAAAACATTGGTGAATGCCAGAATCTTCGTGAAAACTCTGTAAGTGGGGTTTAAGAACAAATCTGTTCTTAAGAACGGTTGGTGAATGAGGCCCAGTGATATTAATATGAATAATAAAAAAATATCAGCCACCATATAAACACACAAAACATTTTACAAACGAGTACTTGTCCCAACTGAAAAAAAGCCTTGTTCTATCCTCTCAGTCTACCTTGTTCCCACTGCAGTGAGATTTAATAAAAATTGATTGAGAGCTCTCTCTATACTTGTTTCTCACGCTCCTTTCACAATCCCAGTCATCCCGCAGGATATCCAGAGCCGCACCTCTGCTCCTCGCCTCCCTGCACCACTCTGAGCCATCTTTCCAATATAGGTGTGTACTGGAGGTTGGTTTGGTTGTATGATAAGAGATTGATATGTGTATGTATATTTACAGGTGTGTGTATAACCGTGTTTTGAGTAAAGGAGATGAGAGTATGTGGGGGGAGGGATAGGGCTGACCCACCCTATATAACCATAATTTGTGATGCCCGGTTTTAATATGCAATAATCATAGAACCTCATGGAGTCATGGATGAAGCTTAAAAACAATAAAACAATAGTTTATCAAGCATTAAATAGATAGACCTGCCAGAGGTATTATCAGATAACAGGCATGTTTTACCCCCGTCCCCCAAAATATGTGCTGTAGCTCGTAGGGCAGTGGAAGAAGTACTGTAAGACAAGATTGACATTAAACATTAAACGTGAATGTAAAGGTTGCTTTCAACAGGGAAGCAGGCAAATACTCTCAGCCTGTCTCCATGTCCTTTGTCTTCGTCTTGCTTTCATGCCATCGCTTCTGCTATGCAAGCAAACACACTGGATTACACCTGCTTTTGAGAGGCGGAGAACTCCCACTGCAAAACAGACCAACCGGTTCCACGCATGCTGCCCAGTAGGCTACAACAGAATAGATCATCAGTCTCTCGTCACACATCTCCCATGTTTTTGCATGAAACTCCCGTTTTCCTTCAACGCATCCTAAAATGCATATATGCATGACTAGAAAAGCTGCAATTTAACATAAAACCACACTCTGCCACAGGAGTGGTTTAATCTGCCCCTGTGTACCCTGGTGATCAAGTGTGCAATACACACAGAGATAATTATCTCAGTATTCCATAATTTTGTCAACAATGTGCGGTAACACATTTTGTAAGATTGCTGTGTAACACTACTGTGTTTGTTTTGCTACTGTAGCTTGCACTTTACCCTTAAACCTTTAGTCTGTTGTTTTAGGATAGACAGACTATAATAGCTGAGTAAAGGCGTTTTCTCTCTGCGTGTGTGTGTGTGTGTGTGTGTGTGTGTGTGTGTGTAGGGGGAGGGGGGTGGGTTGTGGTTTATAAAATAGCAGTGTACTGTATTGACTGGCATCTCTCCACCACTCAATAAACTGGAAGGTGATATTATTATATTAAAGAACTTTAGAGAGCAGCAGCGCTGAGACTGAGAAGAAACTAAAAGAAAAGCTAAGTAAAAGAAGAGTGAAAGAAAAGCAGAATGTCAATGTTTCTCCTAAGGGTGTTCTTTGAGGAACTGAGAAGCAGCTTGGCTTTGTACTTGTGTCTGAATATAGCGTGGCCCTGGCTTTTCATGTTGCTCTGTCTATTAACTTGTGATACCTGAGTATCATGATTGATTTCCTATCTCTGTAGTTTGCCACAGAGTAGCACTTGCACTTATTCTCCTAATTAAAGATAATCCATTCTGCAAATGGAAGACAAATGTGCAAAATTAGAATAGCCCGTAGCTAAAATGAAGCTATCCCCACTGACGGGAATGGGTAGGAACACATGTTAATTAAAGCATGATATGGGTTATTTTGTGTGTGGGTCCATTAATTGTCAAAGGTATAGTATGCAAGCAAATGTATAAGCAAATACAATTTAGTCAAAAAAGTATCTGGTTTCTACACAGCCCTAGCTCTGTTAATATGAACAAAAACCAAGTGGTGCTCTCAACAATAGCCTTTGTAGTGTGTTTCTAATGTGTGGGGCGGAGCTTGTGAGGGAGCGCCCAATGTCATTAAAGGAAGAGGCGCTGTTTTTGTTTTGATTTGAGTTTGAATTTAGCAATCATTCTTACAAATGACTTACTTTACATGTAATGCTCACTGTGGTTAAGCCCCCTTATCCTTTTAGTGTATGCCATTAAATCTTCTTCCATTATCAACTTCAACAGTGTGATGGTCGTCTTTGACAACATGAGTAAACAGGTTTTATTTTCCGGAGGGAGAAGATGCTCCACAGCCTATTTTTCACTGGTATAAAACAGGCCAAGGCTGGTTTGCCTTTGGCAGGTGATGAATGAATGGTGTGGTGGAAATCCATCTACTGCATCAACACAAAAGGAAATGGGATCTATCTTCCGCTTATCAAAATTATACAGACAAACCTTATTCTTCCAGGGCCCAGTTTCACACACGACTACACTGCTGTTTGATTGTGTGTGTGTGTGTGTGTGTGTGTGTGTGAGTGTGGGTGTGGGTGGGAGGGGGGGGGGGGTTGGTATGCCTGTCTCTCTCTATGTACACCTATCTTAAATGTCTTTAGCTGTCTCACTATGTCTGTCTTTCTTTTATGGTGATGCCTCCATCTCTTTCTCTCCCTTGCATTTTGCCTTTCAGATTTACTTTAAATGTCTTTATTTGTGTCTTGATCTCTCTGACTACAGTGTGTCTTTCTCTGGCTACACTGGCCTTTGTGTCAAACACACTTGTAAGATTACCACTGGCTGTGTGCCATCTTGACAAAATACCTACTACAGTATCTACTGTCATCTAAAAAACATTGTGTCTGTCTCAATAAGACAATATTATTATGCAATGTTTGATAGTCTATTTTATATGTAAAGTTATAGTTGAGTAGTGAGAAGAGAAGGACATCACACTCACAATGTGTGTGTTATAATCTGAGCTCCTCTTATTTTTTGTTTTCATAGCCGGTCTGGCCGCTCATGCGTGCGTGCGTGTGTGTGTGTGTGTGTGTGTGTGTCTGTGTGGCCCACAAGCATTTATTTTGGTCTGAGATGCTAGCACTCTAGTATGACCTCTACTGGCAGAAAGTAATATAGAGCCACTTCAATGGCACACAGAGCCAATTTACACAATTATCTTGAACTATATCTAGTTAGTTACACTACTACCTCCATTCAAATATTTAATTTAATTTAGAAATGTTAATGTCACAGTATCCAATAGTTACTGTCTCACCAAAGCAGGTATCATTGGCAGCCTATGAATTTAAAGATACAGTATACTGTACAGTAACGGCTTACAAATGTCAACAATGGAATTATGTTTGACAAATGAAACTTAGTTTGGCACATAATGGTTATCCAACACAATGGCAGATTTTTCAGTGTGTGAAATATATTGGCAGTGCTTTGCTTTCAGCATTGACCAAACCTTCAAAATGATCAAAATTATTGGCATTAATTTTTTGTTGAATGATTAATTGCATGCATTTACACATTTACCTTAGATAGAACAACTAATATTACATACATTTTCATACAAACATATATTGTTAAAATGAACCAATACTGTATGATAAAGAAGTTCATTCTTTCAGATTTTGGAGCAATCGTCACAACCTACTTGTCCTCCATTTGCTGTAGGCCTTCAGCAGGCCACACATTACTGTAATTGTAATACACTTTTCATACGGAACAGCAGGGGAAATGCATTTTCTGTTTTATTGTGAATATACCAATACAGTCCATACTGTACATAGGCCTTGATTACAGAGTGTGGTACTGGTGTGAAGTACTGTATAATGTTTTATACAATGGCAGTAATTAGACCGCATTGTCATTTCTCAACATTGCATAAAGTTTCTCACACTGCCAGAGTCCACAATATTGCCATTGCTATGCAGTATGTCTCAGCAATCTCCTTAGTTTACAAAAACATTTGAGTTAATGAATGGAATTAATCAGATTTAAACATATCGACTTAGGTGAAACTGTGTGTTGTGCTGAATGCTTTGTGCATGGTCTGTGAAAGTAGCATGATGTGAGGATTATACTTAGTTAACTGAAGACAGAAAAGTGTTGCTTTTCCCATTATACGTTGGCCAACACTGTAGTTTCAAACCCGCTTGTGTCTCATGTCTGTCAACTCTCAAAACACCTGTGTTAGACTATGTCCACACGTACCCTGCTATTTTTATAAACAAACCTTTTTCTGCGCGATTTGGCCTTTCATCCACATGGTGCATCTGATCACTAACACCGAAGGTTTAGCAAATCTCCAGCCAGGGTATTTTAAAACTCTGTCCTCGGTGTTCTCGTGTAGACAAGTAAAACTGAGTTTTTGGCTTGTAACATCAGCCTGTGTGCCGGTCTTTAGTTTGATGTGCAACTGTTCATATCAGAGAGAATATCATTTAACAGAGATGTCCCAACAGATGGAACTTCCACATTCGATTCTTGAAAAGAAGGGGATGCATTTTATCAGACCAGAAGCGTTACATTTTTATTTCTATTGAAATGCATTATAATGCTCAATCTTGCTATAATTCTAAACTCTTTGGTTTACATGCACAATGTTTGAGCAATGGCGGACGTAGGCAATAGTGTGTTGGTTTTAACCTTGAGAACGGGAGTTTTTACAGTACATGTTTACATATAGTTACTATGCAACTGACGAGCAGAGGTTCAGAATGCACTATGGAGGTCACTCACTGACTACATTTCAGAACCAGTAGTCAGGCTTCTGATTGACCAAAACGGCTTTAAAGGTTTGGATTATATCGCTGGCTTGGCATGCTCTTGACAAGTTTACAGCATATTTTTGCGTTTCGGTGTGGACGTTATTCTTCATAAAACTGTGCTGGTGTGGAAGGAACTTTTTAAAAACAAAACAAAAAACAGAAAAAACCCTGGTTTAAAATGAAGCAGTGTACATGTGGACACAGTGACATGTGCCAACATAGTTGTAGTATCATAACTATTAGACCAGATTAAACTGTACCAACCATTTTTGTTTTATGCACATTTCCACAGCTCCTTCCAGCATTTTTCCTCAAAATGGAAATTAGACCATGTTTTGCTGAAATTGAGATGGAGAAGTATGGATTTAGTATTATATGCTTTCATTGCTTTTGTCTCGCAGTTTTATTTATGCTCGGTATTTTGTGTCACGTCAGCAGGTTTTGTGTCCAACTGCTGGGTCAGGTATGAACTACTGTGATGGATTTACATGTAAAAGCATTCCGCATCGTTGCTCCCATAAGCATAAAGCCGCCACTGACTGGCGAAGGAAACACAATCATCTGTTACATATCCTCCTACACAGTGTGATAGCACCCTGGAACTGAGACATAATGACTGTGAATGTATGTGTTTGTCTTAGTGTGAGTGTGTGGGCATCTTTACATTTACAAAATAATATTGAGAATGCAGGCGCTGAATACAAAAGGACACTATTGAGAGGTTAGGAATTATACTGGGCTGTCACAATATTGTATTGTTCCATTCAACATGGTTATAACTTATGGAAAAATTCAAACTGTTAATATTCAGAATACCTACAGTAAATGCATGTATGACAACAAGCCACTAATATGATTACTGGCTATGTGATCGTGTGATTATGTGAATGCGGCTTTCTGCTCTTTAGTCAGATACAGGCATTATCATTAGAGCTTACTGTGTTTTAAGGCTCCAAATTTGAATCTTGTGTTTACTTGATAACCCCCCCCCCCCTTCCCCTCTGTTTTTATTTGTTGCCTGAGGAATCTGATATTTTTGACCCAATTTTCAGAGAATTTGCATTACTTCTGAACACAGTCATACAACATTGCAATTTTATCTCTCAGGGTGAGTGACAAACTCTCAGGAGCAAACAATGCTTGTTTGCATGCGTGTGTGTGTGTGTTTTAGGAACACATTGTGCCTCAAAACCAGACTAGGAAACTCTCTTCCTTCAATATTTATCCACTCTCAGCAGATTGTGTGCCAACTCTTGTGTACACTGTATACCTGACTGCATGTGCGTTTTCAGTTGCTTCATGATCGTGTGTATTGTGCGTGCACGTGTGTAACCTGACATGCCAGAGGAATTGTTGTCACAAGTCCATCTGTGGAGCCGTACATTGAAACTCTTTTGTGGATGGCTGTAAAATACTTGGCAGTTGATTGGATGAACCATCTGGTCTTTTTCGCTGTTGGCACCATGGTTGGCACACCTAAACCACGCCCGTATAGGTATAAACACGACCCTGATTGGAAAGTTCACTTGCTACTCGAACACCTTCAAAATGATTCCGAGGCTTTCCGGACTGATTCTCACGGCGAAATTAATCTGAAGCTACAGAGCCTCACGAGACCATCCTGATCTCGTGAGGCTCTGTGCGTACAGCATGTGTGTGCTGCTGAAAGGTTCCCCGCAGTGCCCTATTGTTCTAAATGTTCCATGGAAGGGGTATTGCCACAATGTCTTTGCTATAAGGCACTGTATGTACCTCTGCTACCATAATGTACTACATATGTATGACCCAATCTGGAGAGAAAAGAGAGGTTACAGTAGGAAGACAAATTGGAATTGTGTTTGTGTCTTAACCTCGTCTAAAAAGACATGGTTTTCTTTTAGAAGGGGACCAAAATATAGTTCAAATGCCTGCTGGGTGTAATACCTATTACATATTTTCCATACTGTTGACAGATGCAGAAAATACTAAATCCTTTTGAAGGTACTGCATGCACACACACACGGCACACAGACACACGTACAGCACAGTACAGAATTTCTTTTAGAAATGAGGAATACAGACACATAACAGACCATTCATTTTTCCCTCCAGTGATACGATAATGTCCAATTTCATGGTTTAATGTGCCTTAATGGCTGCTTTGTGTGCATAGGCTGGCCGTGTGGCTATCAAACCCTAGCACACATCTGATCAGACAATTATCTCTGTTAGCTCTAATCACCATGTATGCATGCTTCTCATCACCATGCTTTTATTAAGAAAACAAGTTAATTGTCCCTCTCTGCAACTCTCTCAACACATACACAACAGTGTGACTAGGACTCAGCATCTAAAACGGATGAATTGTGCTCAGTTGGTTCCTATTCCCATCCAAAGATACTTACAGTGAATACAATTACAGTATTGCGAAGCAAATAGGGGTTTGACAAGTGTCAGCCTCTTCCATACATACTGTAGCTTGCTAGCACTTACAGGAAGTGGGGTAGTAGATTTTTATTGGCTGTCACTCACTTGTCACTCACACTCATTTTACTAATTTCAGTCTTTACGTTTATTTTAAGAAGTTACGGTTGCTTACTTATTTAACAGATTTACAAGACCTGCAGACAGCCAGACTCGTCATTAAGATTACCAAATAATTCCTTAGTATAAGTTTAACATCCGACTTATGTAGTTGGTTGTTGTGCATGCCAATCAAAATACCTCTCCTGTCAAGCAGGCGGATGTTGACCCAGTTAGCCAGACCTGTATCTCAGACTTTATGTAAGTAAAGGCTGGCTCTGTGAGATTAGGGTTGGACATTCTACAGTATCTTAAAGGATGCTGGGAGGCAGGTCCACATTGGGGCTTGAACCTTGGACCTTTTGTCTAAGAGTCAAACACATGTAGACTACCCTGCCCTTGAGAATGGGCTGAAACATTAACTTACCTAAGAAATAACATGCTGTTACTTTCAAGTCGGCAATGAGGTTCCAGGGGTGCTACAATACAATGAAGGGGTGTGCCCTTAATGAAATGCTGTCATTTGCAGTAATGCATGAACGTGTTAAAATGAAAGCAGGAGTCTCAGGGAGGGAGGGGCATTTTAAGAGGAAGGTTGGGAGGAAAGCGGCATAGCATAGCAGGAACCACAAATTAAGTCTGTGTGTGTTGGGTGCGACGGCAAAAGCAACACACACACCATTTCTCCGTGCTGACTGACTTGAAACAGGCGCGCCGCACATCCTGAATGTAGCAGGGGGCGAGCGTCAGACGGGCAGAGAAAGTGAAAAAGGCACAGTAAACCGAGGAGATGGGGAGGTGAGTTGACAGCGGCGGAAGCCTTTGATCTCCACTTTCTAATCAATGGGGATTATAGTCCCTCTGCCTGTGTCGGTCTTCATTACGGCCCCCAGCGTCGGGAGGTGGTGTAGGAGAAGAGGGGAGAAACTGCTCCTAATTCAGATGAGGTTCTCTGTTTAAACACATCTGACATCAGGCTCACCATCCCAATGTGGAATTTCAATCAGAATCCCAAATGCGATGGAGAGTGAATGTGCAAATGATATCATAAACAGCATCCAGCAGCCAGATAGGGATACTACTTTACTACTGTAAACTAAAAGCTTCTAATCCTCTTTCATTCCATGGATGTTTATATTTAACTATCATGATGACATACTGTACATACAGTTAATGCTTACTGAATTGCTTAGATTGGATCACACGAAGCCTTGGCTCCACAAGTCTGGATTTACGGCATGAAAACCTGAGTTTCATATTTAATAGTCTCAGCCTCTTCCGTTGATTAGCCACATAGGTCACATAGGCAACTTTGTGCTGAACGTCTTATACATATACTCCTGTAAGATCAACACGAGACTCTCGATCTTTTGGGAAATAATGCTGTTGATGTTCATTGGTTGTTTGCATTGTCACTCACAAGTATGTCTCCGTAATTTCCCGTACAATGATAGCGCAGTGTCCCAGACATTACGCACATAAAGGCTGGCTCTGCGAGACTACATATTTGCAGGTACTGTATCTGACTTATTCCGAGCATGCTACTCTAACAACCTAAGATAAACAAACATTTAGCTCAGATTTGAAGATGACATTGTCATTCAATACATTTGTGCTGGTTTGTGCATTCAAATGTACTGAAATCTGTATTCATCTTGCATTATTTACATTCATGAAACACCCCACCTTGGGCAGTATCGTGCATCATAAACTCATACAAGATCTGAGTTTTCAGTTGCACTGTGGTGCTGTCAAATTATTCCTTCCATTGTTTCTGAAGACTAATAGCAATACAAAATACAAGAAAAAAAGAATAGTTAAGTTACTGTAACGTGTATACTTAAGCACTAAAACTGCCATTTTAAGAATATACGATAGACCTGGCTGTATTATGAAAATAAAGGGCATGTCTTCAAACTATTTTTTTTTTTAATTTATTGAATACTAACAACCAAAAACAAAATGCTCAGCAATCCCCCTATGAAATTCAATTAATAACAGAAATGCTACCAATCCAGCCTGTGACAGCTTGATCAATAATTAAGCCTTTACCAATGTCACTCTGATGACAGTCAATCAATAATGAAAAAGCCTTGCTGATATTGCCCTTCCTTAATCAATAATGGAAGTCTTACCAATCTGCCCTTGGACCTGGTTTAATAATTGATGGCTCGGGGACATTGTGTTTGCTATCCTAGAATGTTTAACAGGTGCAATTCATCATTTGTCCATTGGAGGCAGAGTGGAGTTGCCGTGTGTCCCCCCCCACACACACCACTATGTATACAACTTGTTTGATTGAGATTGTGTATTTGTACAGTACCATACACAAAACCAAACATTTAGCAGATACATTGCTATAGCAACTCTAAATTATATTTCTTCAAACATTTGCTGATGCTCATTTCCGAGTTGACCCTAAATTATATTACCTTTTGGGTTCCAGCATAGTACAGTTTCAACTCTGTAAGACAATTTTAGATGTGACAGACAATGATTATTGCTTTTCCTGATTAATTTGCTTTTTCTGACACAAGTTAATCATGAATAATGTAATAATTTGACTGCTGGTTGCTGTTGTTAAACATGTCTCAATTATTGTACATTTTTGCATTTTAATAAAATGCCTGAATTCTCCCCAATGTTTTGATGTGACAGGAAATTTTATTTTAATTGACATATACATTGTTTGTATTCCCAGATTTCAATAATATTATCTGTATGAAAGATAGAACCAGCAGATACACAGACATTTGGAGTGCAAATGGAAAATGCACTGGGTACCTAAAATGTGTGTACAAGAAATATACACAGTGTGGATACCACAGTTAACATTAACAAGCCTATTGCAATAATCACTGTGCTATTATAATTAGGCAAACTGACAATGAAGACACTTGATTTAAACCCTCTGTTTAGCCGGGCCAATATCAAAGTAAATACAGGCCAATGCCTAATTCCTGTCAACAACCTTAGAGAAGATTAGTCAAGTTTTACACCAAATTCTGTACACTGCTTCAGGTCTTTGCCTATAGGCTGTATATTTGACAATTAAACACAATACCCATTTAGAGCTGGGAACCCCGCGTTTCCTGTCTGTGAATGGACCGCATGTTTTTGATCCTGCACAGCTACGGTACTTTGTCATCACTCTGACAGATTATACTATTGTGTTGTGGCTTTTTCTTGTCACTTCAATCTACCATCAAGTGGGGGGAGGTGTGTGTGTGTGTGTGTGTGGGGGGGGGGGGTTCGGATAAATATATAGCACAGGTGGGGATTGTTAGAGGAGGAGGATGTGCTTTGTGTCATTTCAAAGAAAAGGATAAAAGAACACCAAAGAAGAATTTGGGACAGTAATACAGTCACAGAATGACAGAAGCCAAACCAGGCACAAAGAGACTCTGATCTCAAGCAGTGAGCAAAGATCGTAACCTTGAAATGAGTTAAAGGGGTAGGACTGTGTGAAATCTGGCCACTGTACTTTAATTTCTAATCCAAACACAATGCTGCACATCTCAGATGAAATAACCTTTAGCATTTTACGACATACTGTTAATACAATGTTGTTCACATGGATACAGAAAGACGCTGACGAAACATAAAAAAATACAAAACATCAAGATGTAATAAACACAATATTGGTGTAAAAGTAGATCTTACACACTACCCGTTTAAATGTAACAAACATACAAAATGTCAAAAGATAGAAAGCGGCTCGTCAGCTGGTGGGCGCTGTCCCGTTCAAAATAACCACAGTCCCTTAACACGCATACAGCAGTTAGTACCGACCAAGTGATTTGATTGGACAAGAGGCATTGACTGCTATGATTCGGTCGTCGATAATCACAGCCTGATATTCAGCCTAACGCTCTCAATGTTCGCCATCGGATGCAAATGTCATGAGTGATACTCAACTACGGTCATTGGTTGATAAACATACATGGATAGATGGTTGTTGAGAGAGTTGAGAGAGTTTTCTGTTTTTGCGTACATTTTTATAAAGCATTGTTTGTTTCCAGTAAAACAAACAGCGGTTGCATGGCTCAAGAGATTACTTCAATGTGCTCTCTCTCTCTCTCCTAAAAGTCAACTATTGTGTTGGGCCAGAATAGCAGGCCATGTGGGTATTCAGTCGCCAGTGTCCAAAGGGAAAAAAAGAAATCCATCCGATGGCTGACTCAGTTGTATGAACATAAAAGACTCCGCATTTAAGGTATACTTTCAATCTTTATCCATCTAATCCATTCTCTATTTTCTCTTCTGCACAACATCTCAATGTCTCTCTCTCTCTCTCCCTGGTTCCCTCTGGGAGCCCTCTTATCTCACGTATTCTGTCTCTCTCAGTCCTCTGCTTAACCTCTCTCTATTTCTGGCGATGTTTGCCAGTCTCTTTATTTCCCTGCCTGTGCAGCACAACATTTCTCAACTGTGTTGATGGTGAATTCATAAACACCCAGACAAGGCCATTGACACCCTTCTTACATATAAGCAGTGTATATATGTTGGGTTTTCAGAATGTTAGCACAGATAATTGCTATTTCTGATGCAACAAGTGTTTCCATTGCATTATGTCTATAGAGTTTTCTGTCGTCATTAACCTACAGTGTACTGTATGTTGCTGGTTAAATTGGTCCAGGGTTGTGCCACATGCAATGCGATCATTGTCGTTGCAGGGTGATTTTTGGTATGGCTATAATTCAGTTCTTTGCATTTCTTTCCAGACAATGCTCTGAAACGGCACTGAAAATAAAACTGGCACTAAACCCCCCCCCCCCTTCTCGAACACACGCACCCACACACACACACACACACACACACACACACACACACACACACACCACCACCACCCTCCAGCCAGGTGCAGGTGCAGCCAATGAAGAGAGCCCAATGATCCTGAAAGACAAGGCAATTTGGCCAGAGTGATGGGAATAATGAGGAAAGCATCGTAATGTTGCCGGAGTCCAATTTACAAGGTGGAGGCAGAGGAAGTGAGGGAGCGAGAGATAAGGGTGAGACAAAGAGAGAGAGAGAGAGAGAGAGAGAGAGAGAGAGAGAGAGAGAGAGAGAGAGAGAGAGAGAGAGAGAGAGAGAGAGAAATAGACATGGCTAGTGAACAAAGGATTGAAAAAGGCTGGAGAGGACTGCAGGGGAGAGCGATAACCCGTGCGGGGAAGTCTAGTATTGGTTTTGTGTTGGTGTTGAGGTGGCTGCACATTAACCTGTGCAAATGGAGGTTATGACTTCACTTCAATGGGGCTTCCAAGGAGCGGATAACAGGGCTGTTTTCAGAGAGAGGCAGAGAAGCCCAGAACAGGAGGGAAACCCCCTCCTTCCCAGCTTTATAAGGGATTCAGCCATCGCTTGGTGATTATACAGCCTGTCTCTGTAGAAAGAATGACTGCGCAATAAAACAAAGACTGAAAATAAATACTATGGGAGGAAATTATTATTGTGCAGCGAAAAAATGATGAAGGATGAAGATATTAAAGTCAAGGAAAGCGATGGAAAACGCAGGAGCCACCAGACAAATGTGTATCGTGGATTAAATTAGCAAACTCACAAGTGTGTATAGAGGCAGTGCCAATACTGTGGTGTCAATCAAAAGGCGATCAGACCACTTCTCTCCAATCAGTGGTTACGATTTTCGAACACAAGCACTTTTTCAGTCATCACCAACTGAACCGTTCAGCTGCATGCTGAGTGGACGGTTATTTTCCAACTGGGCATAAGCGCCTTTGGAGAGGAGAGCGAGACTGAATGTTAAGCTCACAAAATCAGAATAGCTTCCTACGGCCAAGTAGAAATCACTTCAGTGACGTTTGTCCCCTGTCCCTCTCCCCCCCCACGGCGCCACATTTTGGCACGACATGGCAAGGCTGTGATGCAGTGACAAGACCACTGGTGCAGCCAGCAGATGGCTGTTTCCATGCCCTGTGAACAGCACAGGGAATGCTCACACCTTACCAGCCCCTCTGCTCTCTCTTTATCTCTCCCCATCTCTCTCTCTCTTTCTCTCTCTCTCTCTCTTGTTTCCTCTTTGCACCTTGAAGGAACAGTGACAGGGAAGCAGCCCCAAGGCTCAGTTTATCTACTTACTGAGCCCCTTAGGCCCGCAGAGATGGAAATACACTCCACACACGCACACACACACCGATTTAGAGATGTGTCCACAGGTAGCCAGCAGTTAATTTGGGAGGCGGTGGTGTGTGTGTGAGAGAGAGAGAGAGAGAGAGAGGACATGAAGAGTGTGGGGTTTTAGCTATGCAGAGCACAGCTCCTCCATTATCCAGTTGGGATGTGAATCTCCTGCAGTATATCTTCTCACATACTCATCCATTCACACTGTGATCTAGACTAGAGCAAAGTAGCTTCCCTGCTTCTCCTCTCTGAAGCAGCAGGCGCTATTGTCTGGTTGCTGGTTGAAAACAATATTTTGTAGTTTGGAATGGAATTGGCTATAGTATATTTCATATTTAAAATTTGCAAAACAGCTTAAAACAATCAATACTGCATGTCCCATATGATATGGGATTACTTAATACTTTATAATATATAATATTATATATAATCTTTTGTTATGCTCTTTAGTCTTGACGTTATACTAGTTATCATTAAACCATAGTCCATTTGGACCTTATGAGTTTCTTAAAATAAAGACACTATTAGTGTTTACAGTACCAACTAATATTTACATACAAAATAGAAAAGCCCCACAAATACAGATATTGTATACAGTAACACAGCGCACATACAGTGTAGTTGTGTGATCAATAAACATTTCTCAGCGCAAAGTCCATCACAAAGCTAAGTGTTCTAACAAAGTTTGTCATATTCCCATACCCTCCAACTCATATAAAACTTAGTGATGACATGGATTTTTGAACCCTTGACTTGATTATGATTGTTGCAGTATCTGAGTATAATTACACTGTGCATTTTATATTAAGCTCCCCGTATTTAACCTCGCTAGAGCTTGCGGAAAAACACATTGCCGATGAAAGACAGCCACTGAAAGACAAAAGATCAAGAGGTCCTTTCATCTACAATTGTAATTGAGCCAATATTAATGGTACAAAGCTAAGATCAAACTAGTAGTGTTCCTTCACATTTAACTTCCAACACTATTGCGTGTGTTTGATTGATGTCAAATTCCTCCTTCCACCATGGAATTCAGGTGCGCCAGTAAATGACCTTGCTAGTTCTCACCGGACAACTAAATGGTGACCCTGCCTTCATGTTACATTACTCAATCGCTTCAACACAATTTCTGAAGAACTAAACACCTTCTCAAAACTGTAAACACAAACACCACAACAGTAAAAGTGTTTACCACAACAAAATGTTTCACCTGCAATAGGCCTTAAGGTTCTCAAAATTCAAAACTTATGTTTCAAAATTAAACTATTTTGTCAATGAGTACACCACTTACACCAAATTAAAATGCCTTTCTTATTGCATAAACAAAGGCACACAAAATACTAAACATCTGTGTCATAATGGCCTTCACTACATAAATAGTGTTGCAGTCAAAAGATTATGCTGCACAAAATACTGTAATATTCAATAAATATAGTTTGACAAAATATATTTAGAACAATGCATGCATGTACAGTAAAGTATTACAATGATACAGCACTGTACATTTGTGGTGGTCAAGCTTTAATGTGTACTATACAGTAAAAGGAAAAGGTATGTAACACTCTGTACAAATGGTAAATTACCTGCATTTATACAGCACTTTTCTAACCTTCCAGCCACTCAAAGCACTGTACAGGATTACCTCACAATCACCCATTCACACGCCGATGATGGTTGCAGCTGTGCAAGGTGCCATCTGACCACCGGGAGCAGTAGGGGGTCAGTTAGGGCCTTGCTCAAGCTCAAGGACACCTTGACACTTTGTGAGGAGGTAGCAGGGTTTGAACCAGCGACTTACTGGATAACCTATCACCCTGCTCTACTCACTGCACCACTGTCGCCATGGTAAATTACAGTACTCAAGACATTGCCTCTAGCTTTTTACTGTCCATACACCCGCTCTGTCACCAAATGACTGTTGGAGCACAACTGGTTATCAATATCACACCTGATATTTTCCCTAATTGATGTAAATATCTCCATGTATGTTGCTGCCATCCCCATCCCCTTTAAGATTCTGGTGTGATGTCCTCACAGCCAGCATCCATGGCTTCTAGGACATCTGGGTATGAGGCTGGCAGTCACACTTTACAGTACATTTCAATGTTGAAAATATTTTTTAAATTGGATTGAGGAATGATGAATTGGGTGGAGGCCATACAATCAAATGTGAAATGGTATAATTCACTTTGATGAAGGTGACATAATCAATAGATTTTTGTGTCAATTACTGACGTGTGTTGATTAGTTTGCAGAAATGTGCTATATATAAGCATTGTGTGTTAAAGCAATCAAAAATGACAACAAATTATTTAATGTTGTGGGATTTGACATTTGTGTTTACAGTGTTGATAATGTTTTTAGTCTTTCAGAAATTGTGTTTAAGTGATGAGAAATAATGTAATGTTGTAGGACAATAGGCTTCTGCACTCTTAAGGTCTTGGCATACTTACCGCGTTCACAGAACGCGAAGGTCCGTGTGACGTAAATATCGTCACACAGTACAGTCCACGCAGACTGTCGTGCACCTCAAAAAATGTCTGTCCGCGCTGACAAGACAACGACAGCCTGAAGCCCACTACAGATGGCATTTGATGCCCTACTAAGCTCACAAATTAGTGTTCTAGGCATATAACAAATATTTATTTCTTAGTTACACCAATATTGTTCACGGGAAACAATGTGTGCAAATCGTAGTTAATAAATATTGCTCATTTCAAAGTACTTCTTTGTTGCACTGCGTTGCGTGAGGCCAAGCATTTGGTGTGTGTGTCTCTAGACATCGAAGAGGCTACACTACTGGAGTTTGAAAAACACACTGTTGCTAGCTTAAGGCCTGCTAAACGATGAATACCGGTATATATTTTTCTAGATTTGCCATGTCTGCACTCAGCCAGTGGTGGTTCTTGTGAGAGGAACCATGCTAACAGAGGCAATTAATGCCAAAGCAGAATAAACTGATTAAAATGAGTGGGTGCTGCTTGATACAGAATATGACCACTTGTATCTCTCTCTATCAGTCTAGATACAAGCTTAACTTTGTACATGCATGTGCGTGGATTCATTAGTGTGCATTAGTGTGCTTTTATTTGCGCCTGTAAGCCTGTGTAAGTGTTTCTCTTCATAGCGGAGAAAGGAGCAAATGACTGGTTTTTCGTGCCTGGAGCATGCTGTTTCTTTTCACTCTGAGTGAGTGGGCCCAGCCTTAATTGAGCCTCACTGAACAAACCTGCATTGTTTTGAAATGCTTGTGGGCATCAGTGCAATCTGAAATGACTGAATCTCTTTCAAACTTTTGCAAGTGCTTTGAAAACTATACAGTATACAGGCTTAAAAAAATGTAGTGCTCTTCAGTGCAGCCATAATGGAAGCACAGAATATTTCCTGTGCGACACATTGTAAACAAGAAATCATGTATTCTAACCTTTAGTTTTAAAATTCTAATGTAGCCAATTCCTTCAATACAATGTGGCAACAAATGCACTGCAAAGCCGTTTCATTTCTTTTCAGTGACAGGAAGTAAGAAGGAATATGGCATATCCGCATAGCCTGTCCCTTGGGGGAAGGGAGACTGTTCCAGTTGGCTTTGTCCATCTCATTCACTCCTCATCTCTAATGCTTCTCATTTATGAGCAGCCAGCCACCAGTTTAGTGGCCCATGTCAAGTCAGACATGAGATTCGCACTTGAGAGGAGGTCTGAAAAAGATGCGTTCTCTGTCTTTTTGTATGAAGCAGGGGATGGGTTTGTGGTTGTGGTGCTTAGAGCAAGGCCAAAGCCGTTTATAAAGGTATTAGTGGCGGCCTCCAAAGAAATGGAATGTGTATCCCCATTGCCTCTTTCCCTGCACAGGGTGACATAACATACTTTACAGTATAGGCTACATTCAGCTACACTAAGTCATGCATACGTGTGCATAATAAATCCATTCATGAATCCTATGCCCACAACTTCACACCTTAATGGAGATATGCGTATATTGACTCAGTATCGGTATTGCCGTATCAGTATTGTCGTTTTTGTATTGTAGTTTTAGGTGTGACAATTCAATACATGATTCAATTATTTCACTTAAAGTTTGAAGTTCAAATTCAGCAAATATTTGCTCATGGTGTGCTCGCTGTCCATTCTGTGTGTGTGTGCTGAAACAAATTATCCAGTGTTTTGACAATCTATAAATGGAAAGAAAAACAAAGTGGTGCAGACCGCCCCACCCATTACCATCCCACGCTAGACAATGCATGTCCAATTTGGGGGAGCTTCTGAGGGAGCACCCTATTGCATTGAAGGGAGAAGGTTTTTTTTATTTTATTTGTATTGTTCAAATATCAACAATATTTCTCCGGCATATAGCTGACATCACCTTTGATCTACATTAGATTTACCTGTGTTTCAGCTATATTGAATTCTATCTATAGAGACGTGTAGATAGCAGCTGCACACTCTGCTCCTTATTTAGGTGCAAACAAGATGTGATGTTTCCCCAATTTTCCCCTAAATGATCAAAATAACCCAGTCAGGCGTGATCAACTCAGTGGAGTCTCGGGTTGAAAGCAATAGCCTTCCTCATATTCTCCAATGCAGAGGCTCAGGTGTGCTGCATGTAGTCTCAGCCTCTTCCGTTCATTAGCACTACGTCACATAAGCAACTCTGTGCTGAACGTCTGATACATATACCCCCTGTAAGCTCGACACTGGACTCTCGGACCTTCGGGAAGTAATACTGTCGATTAACATTGCCTGTAAGCATCGTCACTCACACGTTTGTATGCATAATCTCCGGTGTTACGGTCGCGTCTAGTCGCTTGCAGTGTGTCCGGGGCTTAACAATGTGGACTGAAAGTCAGTATCTTAGGTCACCGCAACAACTCAAAAGTTGCCTATAGCGATCAGAAGCGGTGCACAAAAGCTTAAAAACAATTGCCTGTAGGCATCGACTCATACAGTAACCTCTACCTCACCTGAATAAGCCTTATCGGCAGTGCAGCTATGGATATGCCCGTTATTGCCCATGTGTGTGTCTGTGCTCTCCATCTCCTGGTGCTCCGGCCTCTCTCCCGGAATCGGCCTTATATAACCGTATCCTCGTAGATGACAAGAAAGCATGCCCTGTTCAAGTGTACTGTAGTTAAAAACTCTGCAATCTGTTTTAGGCTCATTGTTCATATCCATCTCCAGTCTGCCACATCTCACACAATTTGTTCATTGTTGCCATTGGAATAGAACTCCGAGTTGAGAAGAGGTTGATATCCATCGTCAATGTACAGTTGGTGGAGAAGAGGTTGATATCCATTGTCAATGTACAGTTGGTGGAGAAGAGGTTGATATCCATCGTCAATGTGCAGTATGGTTTCAACGTCAAAATCATCACGATGCTCAAAACTACCTCTTGACGCTCAAATTTCTCCCCCAAAATGCAATGCTGACAACAAGATTATTATTATTTTCACTGGCGCTGCTTTCATCTTGGCTTAACAATAGCTCCCCTGAAATAATGTGAATATCATCTGTTTCATAATTCTTAGATTTTGTCAAATTTTTTTCTCGTTGTGTCCCATGGTAGCGTACTAGGCTTTCAGTAGATACATTTTCAATGTTAACTTATTGCTAACTTGTTAACTTGCTAACTTACTACAGGCGTTGGTCCAACTGGTCATCTTTTTTTCAAGTTGTTGAAATGGTATTCTCAAACATGGATCAGGTCCTGTTCACCTGATACCAGTAATTCCATTTCACACAACAATATTATATCTAAAATTGTCTATTTAGTCCACTGACATGATATTTAGTTTCATTTATCTTGATTCTCTAGTCTACAGTATTGCAGACATCCCAACCTGCTGGAACTCATTTCCGGGAGTCATCATCATCCATCCGCGCATTCCCCACTCCCCCCTCAACGCGACATATTTGTGCATCTAC
>JAODUE010027775.1:2032-22164 GCA_027564755.1 Amblyopsis hoosieri
GTATATGTGTGTGCGTGTTTATACTGTAGAGTATGTGCGTATATGTGTGTTTATAGAGTATGTGCGTATATGTGTGTTTGTAAAGTATGTGCGTATATGTGTGTTTATAGAGTATGTGCGTATATGTGTGTTTATAGAGTGTGTGCGTGTGTTCGTGTATGCGTCAGTTAGTCCTCCGGGGTCATCCGGGGGCCTTCACACTTCCGTCTGCAGGTCCATGATCTCCTGGCCCACCAGGGGGATGGTGGCGCCGGCCTTCTCCCACTCCACCGCCTGGAGCTCCAGGGGAGAGGCGGCCACTGTCTCCAGCTCCTTCCTCACCCAGGAGGGGGGCGAGTGAGACTTCCTCGCACCCTCCCGGCCTCTCTTACTGGGTGTCTGCTGCTTGTCCTTGGTGAGGCGGGAGGGAAGAGGAGAGGATCTTAAAGGTACAGTCAGCTATGGCAAGCTAATTGTAAGCTAACACATATTTTGTCAAATTCACCAAATAGCTCCTCGCATTTCGCTATCTTACCGTTCTCTGTGCGCTTGACAAAATAATGACATACTTTTACACTACAATTTCACTACAAATATGAACATAAACAACAAAGCCGTGGTACTACGCGGCGCCACAGAGGATTATTGTTTTGATTTTAGCTCGAGGTTAGCAAGCGTTCTCGAGAAGCACTTAAGGGCTTTTCACACGGGAAGCGGCATTCCACTCTCCGTCCCGCACCCTCCCGCCCGCCCACCTCTCATGTGAAAGGCAAATCTACTGCCCAGGGTTGTGGAAGAGATGTCTCTCGTTTTGAGGTAACCATGACAGAACAGTAAACAAACCACGTAGATTAACCAAAAGATAGATAACAGTCTCTAAATAAACCTAGCCTATTTTAAATTAAGACAAAATATGTGGTGAATACATTATATAATTAGAATGTAATTGGTGCATTTTCATGCATCGTTTTAAAAATACTACCATGTCCAACATTTTCTGTATTGTGTACGGTAAAATGCACAGTTCAGATTTTAAAGGTGGAGTCAGTCATTCTGAAGCTTGTTGATATTTAAACTAAAAAAAACACCTCTCCCTTTAGGGCATTAGGGTGCTCCCTCAGAAGCTCCGCCACCACACATTGGAAACTAATTGTGAAGGCGTGGGTATTGTTGTTGCCTGCACCACTATTTTTAGTTCCTACTTACAGATCCAGGTCTGTGCAGAAGTACTGTGTTTCAACTCTCACAGTTTATAAATGGTTTACTATACCTTTTAAGTTAACATTTAAAATGTAATGTCAATTTCACCAAAACCCCACAATGCATTTAGCAGACCCATTGTGTCCAAAGCAACTTGCAGTGATTACAATTACAGCTCTTGAGGAGTAGGTGGATGGGGTTAGGCATGTTCCTCCGCAACAGTGCGCACGTGCTTACGCTCATGTTGGTTTTGTCGCTGCTGGCAGACGAGACACTCCACCGCTTGGCGGCCTTGGCGTCCGTCGGCGGAGACTCGCGGTCTTTGTCCGTGCCGTGGATCTTCCTGCTCAGGTCCTGGAACATGTCCTGGTGCCGCTTCCTGGTGTGCATGATCTTCTGTACGGGAACAGCACCACGTCACATGACGTGTTGTACCGCCATGAACATCTGGCTGTGTGCACCTTTGCCCGACATGCATCGTAAACGTCACGCTTAATAATACTACATAATAATAATATAATATAATATAATGTATATAATAAATAAATAATAATAATAGTAGTTATTATTATTATTTATATTGCACATTAATACAGAGGTTTGCAGCTCAAAGTGCTTTACATTTATTTACATTTAAAAAAAAAAAAAAAAGAAAAATTTACAATAAAATAATAATAATAATAATAATAATAATAATGATCATGATAATAATAATAGATAAAATAATAATTATAATAATACAAATAATACAAAAAAACAATAATAATCAGGATATTACCAATGAGATGATAAATGATAAATACTATAACATAAGGTAAAACTAATACAACTCTTCCCTGGAGGCAGACTTCTTTTATCCCTCTACCTGGCATTGTCTTATCTCAACAGCATGACAACTATTACATTAGTAAGTTGGTGCGAGTTGAATGACAAGAAAACAGTAAATAAGCAGATGCTTATTTAGTGTCAAACATGAATTAGCTTAATGCACTTATGATGTACTGCAGCACAAACATGCGGATGAGCTTAATATTACCTCAAAGTCAAGCTCTGCGTAGCGTGACTTTCGTCGCTGGTGAGAGGAGATACAAGATATAACATACAGAGAGAGAGAAAGAGAGAGATTAAAGATGTGCTCGCGCGATAGCGCACCGGCGTTCTGGGAGGGAGCGGAGCTAGCAGCCAGTCACAAGGCTTCGTCGTGACAGCTTACTGGTGAACAGCTTGCGACCGCGTGACCTTTCCCCCGCTCCCTCCACAATCCGGCCAAGCCTGAAGGTCATCTCCGTCCTAACGTCAGGCTAGCCGGGCGCGGAGGGCAGCTGCCTCGTCCTTTTGCATGGGAGGGGGCGGGAAAGACACCGGCGGGCAGCTGGACTGCCCCCCGGTTGTCCCCGGGATGTCACAGTGGTCAGAGAGAGATGCTGGACTCTGCACCGCTACCAGAATGGATAACTGACCTTTGGGAAGCTAACGTGCAGCCAAGCTAACGCGGCTAGCTGAGCCCGTTCTGCTTTAAATTGTAAACTAGGCAGGGATGTAGCGAACTGAATAGAGAGAGAATAGGCTAGTAGCGTAACTCCACAGAGGACTCTTACACCAAAGATACAGTATGATTGGCCACACATACTTTCTTATCTGAAATAATCTGTCTGAAGCCACAGTGCATTGCATGGCTCCTGACTCTACAGTGCTGCGTGGACATTATTTTCATCAAAACAGTTAAGAAGAAATATGCCTCTTACATAGCAAGACCTACAGTATGCATACAGTGTTTGTTGTTGTGTACCATTAAACAAATATCATTTGTTTTAAATGTAGGCTAGGTCTGTTATGCTGCTGTTGTTAGCAACAGTGTACAGTCAACAGCACAAACCAGCAGTCAAGAGCAACATAATGTATATAATAATAATAATAATGTACTAGACTATATTATATTATATAACAATAACAATATATAACAATTGTCTTTGCCATCCTACCTCCAGGGAGCTCATGGACAAGGTGGAGACGGTCTCCCCGGAGTCGAGGGCGTGGACGGGCGAGTCCCTCTCCGACCGCGGCGCGCCGGCCTGGTCCGACGGCAGGCCCTTCAGGCTGACATAGCCGGGCGGCCCGGGCTCGGAGCCGGGCGGATTGGGCAGGTGGACAAGCCTAGTCTGCGGTTGCGGCTGCTGCTGTTTGTCCACGCCCGCGCCGTACTTGCCGGCGGCGTCCTCCTTGTTGCTCTTGGCGACGGCCCTCAGGGTCCCCGTGGTGGTGTTGTTGTTGTTGCTAGGCAACATGACGTAGCCGCCGGGCCCCTCGGGCCGGCCTCCGCTCTCCCCGGGGCCCCGCGGCGGCTCGCTATCCAGCTGCTTGAGGAGCTCCCCGTCGCAGATGTAGATGGACTTGGCCCCCGGCAGCTCGGTGCTGATGCCCTTGGCGGCAGCCTTCTCGCGGGGCAGCGTGAGCGTGCCGCTGGCGTAGTCCGCCACGCTCCGCAGGTGGACCTTGGCCAGGCTGGCCGGCATGGTGTTGAAGCTGAAGCCCTTCTGGAGGCCCAGGGAGCCCGAGGAGGGCTTCTCCTCTCCCTGCAGGGAGGAGCGCTTCACGGTGCCTGGAGGAGAGGAGGTGCAAGGCGGTTAGCTTGTCCGCTCCTAAATACCAGTAGTGTTAGCGTTACTACCTACATACCGCTACTAGCTACATACTACCGCTACTAGCTACATACAATTAGCATTACTAGCTCCTACACACAGTTAGCACTACTAGCTACATGCTATTAGCACTATTAGCTACATGCTAGTAGTGTTGTACTGTTCTATTGCTTAAAGAACTAATATTTTAGCACCATGCAAGCCAGCCCACTCAACGGCACCTAACAAGACCATTTATCTGTGTGCCTGACCGTCAGCCGACAGATCCGGACCCCTCCGAGGCTCGCTGGCCTATGACTCTGCCTCAAGAGGTAGCCAATCGGAGGAGAGCTAGCTGCTGCCGGATACCGCGCCGTCGGGACTTAACTGCCACGCTTGCTCTCAGTGATCTTTTGGCTGGGATCATAGTCAAGATACTCTCCGTTTGCGTTAGCGTTCCCTCAGTCACTAGACGGTGGACAAATCAGCGACCATAGGGCTGCAACAACGTTGAAGTCAAGCGACTCATTCTGTGGCAGGGACGGGAGAGCTAGGGCTGCTCGATTATGGAAAAAGTAATAATAAAGACTGTTTTGGTCAATATTGAAATCACGATTATTTTATTTGATTACTCATAGACTTTGGAAAGATGTTGCATTTACTGCACCTAAACAGTGAAACAAATTAACAGTGAAAACTGTGAAATGTCTCTTAATACTTTTCATGTTGATATTTCACTTTAATGGGCAAAAGTGAGCGTGTGACTGCCAAGACAAAATAAATGTATAAGTTTACTTACTAAACGCAATTGTGCAAAATAATCGTTTTTCCTCGATTATATTGTTTTTAAAATTTCCAAAATTGGAATCTCAAATAAAATGTGATTAATATCACAGCCCTTGGTAGAGGTAGATTATGTAGCTACGATGCGAACAGTTCACCGATTAGTCAAAGGCTGCTTCCAACAAAACCAGAGAGCTACCCCCACTAGCATGCAAACAATCACCAATGGACCGTGTACAGACCCTATTCACCCTGTTCAAGTGCATCGTGGGCCTGGCTATAACCAGGCCACATAGCTATGTGGGCCTGGCTATAACCAGGCCACATAGCTATGTGGGCCTGGCTATAACCAGGCCACATAGCTATGCCGCAGTGGAGTGAAGCAGTGGCTGCTGGGAGTGCTGGTGACATGCGGGATGCTTTTGGCGGGAACATTTCTCAAACACCCTTTATTTGCAAACAAGCAGTGGTAGTTGTTATCTGTTATGACCTATTGTGTGTATTACGCAAACAATAACTCTACTACAGTAAAATACTCTATATTAAATCCTCTCAAATATAATAATAATAATAATAATAATAATAATTTACCATTATCACCAATAATGTACTGTATACGTACATACAAACATACATACACATATTAAATACATACATACTGTACATATATATACTGTATTTACACGCTTTGCACTAAAGATCTATGCAACATAAAATCTGCTCACCTGACCTACAGGCCATGTCAACGTCTTTCTCAAAGTCAGTCTGAGGATGGCAAAAAAATATATAAATATATATATGAATATATATATATCATATACATAATTCAATAACATCCACCCGTAATAGTCCATCATTCAGTGATGTAATATCTCATTCTCACCACCAGCTGAGCGTGGCCGTTCTGGAAGGATCCGCCAGAATCTCCATTAGCGTCTTCATGCCTGTCCACCACGCGACACTTTACAGCTTCCTGCACCTGGAAACGGACCACAGCGAACACGCCGTCCACAGGTGAGCGTAGGGAACGCCGCGAGAGCTGCAATGAGCACCTGACTTCTGGGAGGAGGAGATGGGCGGCTAATCCCCATATCTGAAGGATACTACATTCATTCCCAAGTAGCTACGCTCTTTGTAGCTACGATGACTTTGTTTCAGGCCGTGCATCGCTAGATTTAGCTGTCTGAGTGCTACTGGACGTACGTATCTCCTCAGCAAAATGTTGTTGGTGATGTAAGGCGAGGTTCATGAGAGGGGAACTGTTCCTACGTTTAACGCCATACAGATTAAATGCATTTTTGTTGTATTCTGAAATCCTTGGCCAACGGTAGGGCTGGGAGATATGGACCAAAGGTAATATCCCGATATATTTAGGTTGAATACCGATACACGATATATATCGGTATTTTCTATAAAGTGGGCTAAATCCTTCAGGCTTAGAGAAAAAACAGGAAACCCGACGGAAATGTGACTCTTATTTTTAGCGACATTAATTGACATGTGAGCTTTCTGTGGTGGTCACTCGCTCCTGACTCCACTGCTCAGGCCAAGTGCAGGCATAGAGGGAGAGACGAACAAATCAAAAAAGTAATGAATAAACGCATAATATAACTATATCGATATAAACGATATTGTCCAATCTTATATCTCTTTTGAAAAAATTCCGATATACCGGTATATACCGGTATATCGCCTAGCTCTAGCCAACGGATTGGCCTGGTGTACGTCTGGGATGTTAAATCCGCCCTACGTTAAAAAGCCAATCACAAAGAATGCATCAGTTGTCCCGGAAACATAACAGACATGGGTCGTGTTAGGGAGATGCCATCTATGCACGTTCTGTATACACGAGTAACATGTGTGTATGTGTGTGTGCGTGGGCGCGCCCATGCTACCTCTCTGCGCAGGATACAGTGCACCATGACGATGACAAAACCCTCCAGCGAATCAAAGACGGCGAAGAGGATCTGGAAGAGGGCGGAGCGTCGGTCGGTGATGGCCAACACCGCCGACATCCACGTCAGGGCCAGCAGCGGCAGAACCACACACGAGCTCCACAGTGACGCCCTGTTGGCCAGGAGGGGAACAGCAGTCAAGACAGAAATCATATACATTATTTATTTATTGCTGAATTGCATGACCTAGAAACATCAAGAAGATACATTATGGTTCTATCCGTGTTATATGTATATTTCCTGCATCATGTATACAGTATTATGTGCCTATTATATGAATGGTACAAAATAACAATGCTACAAAATGACGTCTGAATAGTCTAACATCTGTTAGTAATAAAAGGTTCTTGTTGATATTAAATTGGTAGCAGACTAATAGCTCTAACCACACATACATTACAACAAATAATTATGCTGCTATCACAAATGTAAACATACATCCATAATCTATAGATATACATGTCAATAATTCACATATATGACATGCATGTATGTTTAGGACAGATCCATCAAACAGGGTGGAGTGCAAACAGAAAGGGGAGAGACATGTGGTGTGTGATGCGGAGGGAGGGAGGGACGGAAAAAGAGAGAGAGAGAGAAAGGAAATGAAATGCTGCGAAAACAAAATGCAAACAGAAGGCAGAGAAAAGTAGGAACAGGGAATAATGGGGGGAGTGGTCACTAATCTCACATTTCTTTTTATGTCCCTCCAGAATCCTTCCATCTTTCCCTTACTGATATATTTTATAGATGGACATTTGCTTAAAGCTGCACTGTCATATATTTTTTTTCTTTCCCATTATACTGCATATTATACATATGAAGAAGTGAATGGCTAGGATGCATTAGGATTAGGTATTAATTAGGTGTGTTGAATTCCCCCATTAGTCTGAAATTGGTGTCGAGTGTTCATACTTATTGTTTGCGTTTGCTCTGCTCTCGGTTGGGACAGTTGGGTCCGACCATGTGATCCGATTGGACGAAATGTGTTTTGGCCTGTGTTGTTACAGTTGATTATCTGAATAGGTTCGTCAATGGTCACGTTGGCCTAATGCTGCCAACTAATTTTATCTTCAGAAAATGTTCTATTTTAGTGGAACTTATATATGGATTTATGGAAAATATCTAAAAATAGCTGGACACGCTGGCCAAATGTAATTTGTTAATTGACGTTCAGAATGGAACACGATTTCTTGGTAACACAGGAACTTGATGGAGGAAAAACGGCAGTTTGGAAAAAAAAAACACATTGCCAATGTTTCAGAGAATATTCTCTTTACTTGGTATAACTGTAATTACATCATAAAACAACTTGGTAAAACTGTAATTACATCATAAGACCACTTGGTAAAACTGTAATTACATCATAAGACAACTTGGTAAAACTGTAATTACATCATAAGACAACTTGGTATAACTGTAATTACATCATCAACAACTTGGTATAACTGTAATTACATCATAAGACCACTTGGTAAAACTGTAATTACATCATAAGACAACTTGGTATAACTGTAATTACATCATAAGACACGCGTGTGATAATGATCATGACCAAATAATCTGAGAACACACACGCTCTCATATTCAAAGTGCAAAAAGCTAGATTTGTTAGCAAGCTAACACATAGACAAAATGATTATGCTAATCAAATTAGGGCTGCCATTACACTATTCTGCTTCAAAGTAGAAAGTGAGTCTATACCTGACAAATAACCAGACCAACAGTGCTGTCCACTCAAGTGATCGCATCTATGAATATATGTAATATTACCCTTTATACACCCCTCCAGTCTGCCGTCTGTGCACTTCAATAGCCCCAGTGATCTACCAATTTTCCACACACACACTAATTGATGTGGTACAAGTCAATGGTCCATTAAGCCCTTGTACAACGTGTCCTCATGACCTGAGGCAACTAGACAGAGGCGCTGGCTGACCGCCGACACACACACACACACACACACACACACACGTGCGGCTTTTACAGTCATATGCCACTAATAGTCTTATGAAGACAAATAAAGGGATTACTTTCATCTAAAATGGCACCGGCATAAACACCACACACACACATATCATTCATCACCCGAGTACGGAGGTTGTCTAGCGGTAGAGACAGTGATGAGGGGAGGAGGGAGGGGGGAGGAAACAAACCAAGTGAGGGAGGAGGAGTAGAGGTTAAGATAATTAGCAGGACTAACATGGCGTTACTGGTAGCTGTGGTGGAAACATCAGCCGACGAGAGAATTCCACACTTGGCACATTTGAGCGTCATATTGTACAGAGGAACTGTCATCTGACTGCAAAGTCAAATTAACACACTGTAACACGCGCGCACACACACACACACACACACACACGCAGGCAGGCAGGCGCACAAACATGTACATATGCAGCTACGCCCCGCACACACACACACACACACACACACGCACACACACACGCACGCACGCACCCAGGCGCACGCACAAACATGTACATATGAAGCTACGCCGCGCACACACACACACACACACACACACACACACACACAATGAGCCACGGTGCGTGTCCCTATCTCTCTCTCAGGGCCGGGGGCAGCATTATTGTGTGTGTGTGTTGCTTCTGTCTTGGGGGAACCCAAGCACATTAGTGGATATTTCATTGTATGCACAATTATCTTCACAAATGAGTGGTTTCCTTTTGTGGGCACAGGCGTGCAAAGCGGGGCAAATTGGTTCCATGGATTGTCGTGCCGCTGCCTATTCACCGCAATAAACACTTAATCTAAATATCTAATTTTAAGGCGTTTCATATTTGTGTGTTTCCATTTGGAGCTCTGCTTGTTGGATTCCAGTGGAGATCATTACGTTTCCGGTGTGGTTGACTGGTTTGGCTGTAGCCCCACAAACATACTGTAGATACAGTACTGAGCTTTTTAAGCCAGCCACACACACACATGTACACGCACACGCACACACACACACACACACACACACACTCATGTAGCCTGACGCCAACTGTTCACTCGAAGCGTGACTTCATAAGGAAGCAGCAAATTAATCGTCTCTGCATTACAGATGTGGTCAGAAGTAGAACTAGGGTTGTTTCTCAGGTCACAGCACTCAAGAGAACAAATGTCGCCTTTTGTTCTATCAAATAATACTTTTGTCTATTTTTTGTTCCTCTTCTGTCACTACGGTTGACAGCAGGAGAGATATTAGAGAGCAGGGCATGTAATAACTGGCCAATCTGTTACAAAATGGCCTCCTGATAAACAACAATTAGAGCACTAAAGCCAAAGGAATCGATTGTGTGGCCCCTGGATGCCAGGATAAATAAAAAAAGAAATAGAAGAGAAGAAAATAAAAGAAAAGAAAATCACATAATCAAGAAATTCAATTTCAGGCAAAAGGGCAATACGACCACTAAAAGGTTTGCCACGGGCGAGGATATTAAAAAGCAATCAGGAGTTTTTGAATTACAACACCATTTTCCTTGTATCTTTGATCTTGAGGCGGAGTTGGGGAAAGGGGGGGGGGGGTTGCGATGAGGTAGAGATGTGTCTTACGGAGACAAACCAACATCATGTGGGAGGAGGGACAATCCACATTTATCCATACATTATCCATACATTGACGTTTGGCCTGCTTAAAACGCTCTGGACTCTGGCTTCTGGTTATCAATATGACCTGATAGTTTTTCTGAAGGAATTAACAGTTGGTTCCAGGCGGAACTGTGACTGACCTGCTACTGTTGTGTGGATACACAAGAGTTACTGACACGTAAACAAGAAAGGCAATTGTGTAGGTATAGCTTACAATTACAGTACATGGTAGCACGCACTGCAGAAGCCGTTTTCATTTTCCCAGCCAATTACGACCTAATTCTGGGTGAACATTTTGGAAAAAGCCCCCCGAGGTTGTGAGCAATCTCACGTCTACAGATGCCGGTGTGCTTAATTAAACGCTACACACATTAATTATCACATCTATCTTCATTAGACTAGTTATGCATTTGAAGCAGGAGCCGCTGGAGGAGCCTGCAGCTCTGAGACCAACATATTTAGCGTTTCCATGTAGGCTAGACACACAGGTCACGACGTAAACACCAGGCATTGCATAAACGCGCTCATAAACCCACACACACACACAATAACAGGCTCACACACATTCACACACAAATAAAAAGAGAATTAATGCAGTGTGTTTAGAGTGAGGAGCCAATCAGTCAGGGGTTTTGGAGATGGGCGGAGCTGCTAGCCGTACACTAAAAGAGGCTGTGGGAGGTGGGTGGGTGGTGGGTGGAGCGGGGTTGGGGTCTGGGATGGGCAGATATTGTTACCCAATCACTGATGACCTAGGGGGCGGCCTCAGACAGTGAGGTGTCCCTGATTGGATAGCCCTGAGAGAGAGAGAGAGGCTGTGCAGAACTCAAACAGAACATCGCTCATGAAGGCAAACATATTGTTCAGAAAGAGAAATAAAATAATGAGAAATAAAAACACTAGGATGCGCCGACGATGGAATGGACACAGAACAGCCGCAGGCAAAGGGAAGCAAGGAGTGTGCGTGTGCGTGCGTGCGCGCCTGTGTGTGTGTGTGTGTGTGTGTGTGGCCGTGCTGTCAATTGACAACTATTATATGCATCTGGCAGCAGAAGGAATATGTCTCATTTACTGTATGTATAATGTTGTCTGGCTTTTCTGTCTCCATTCACTGCATGCCTGTGTGAAAGCACCATGCAGCCTTCTGTTCTATCAGCTGGTAGGAGCCCTGCTTCCCTTTACAGAAACAAACTGGAGACTTTAGACAATGGGGGACAAAGGTCACAAACATTTTACATCGATAGCGAGCCACCTGCCAATGACGAGCTGCTGGAATGTGTCAAACCAACATGAAACTAAAGGAAGCAATGAAATGAGGATTTTCTCATTGTCGATTGTGAGCAGGACCGATAACCAGACAGTGTTCTGCCATTTTCATGCCTCATCTCTATCCAGATAGGGGTGTGACAATGCTCTGCTGCTGCCATGACATCATTTGATGTAAACATTGATTTTCATCCCATATTTCGCTTATCATCTCAATGTGTTACATCACATCTCTCCATCCTGGCCACAGCCATGTTTTATTGTGTTTATTTTTTGTTTTGTTTTATTACCTATGGTTTATCAACTCTTCTTCCCTTGGTAATAATGTTTTTTATTCCCTTCCAAAATATAGCCAATCATCACTCTAGTCCCGCCCCCTATTGTGAGCTCCCAGGCTGGTTATAGGTCTTTCGATATGATGGATGTGTGCTACGAGCCATACCCCGCCCTCTCCTTCAGTTTCATGTCAGTGATTCCATCTTTGGACACCAGTTTGTTAAAAACCAGAATCCCGATAACCATATTAACCTGTGGATGAGAAGACGCACAGTGTTAATAAAACGTTGCTTTTGAAACTCTAAAAATATATATATCATAACGATATCATATAGCATAAATGGAAGAGTTCACATGCAAAAACCTCCAAGTCCATCTGACATATTTTCTTCAAATATGTTTTGTGTTTTTGGAATATATTAATTGTATTAAATAGTTTTCAGTGACACACAGCCTTTTCATTGTAATAAAGGTGAAATGAGTCATCCCAAATATGGAAACCTAATCAATATTGCTGTTTTAAGTAGCTTTTCCCCCAAATGGACTTAAAAGGTTTTTGCATTTGAACTCATCAATTGGACACAGGAGTGTACGTCCATTTGGCTTATACAAATTAGGCTAGAATTACTCGGTGGTCTTTGGTGTGTTTAGATTTAACCACAGTTGTCACTACATTGGCAAACAATTTGTCCGGGACTATATTAGAGGTTGAGAGAGGCTGAAGCAAAAAGGATTGAGTAGTAAAAGCTTCCTGAGTCATAAATATACCAAGACTACTGCCGCAGCCGGTCCCACAAATGCATAGAGCAGCCCCCCTTCCAGAGACAACCAGCAACTGGAGAGAAGAGAAGTGAAGAGAAATGATGAGAGGAGGAGAAAATATGGAAGAGAATAGAAGAGAAGAGAAGAGAGAGAACATTTGATTAGAAGTATAAATGTACAGATAAACAAGAGGAGATAATGAGTGAAATGTAACACTGGTGAAAAGGATGAGGCATAAACTCACAATATTGCAAAACAGTCAAGGAGAAAGGAAGGGTTAAAGATACTAGGAATGAGGAATGACTATGTGAACATAAGCAGGGCGTAATCCTGCCCTAAAGAGAACCCCTAATCATGCATGAAACATAACCGTGCAGGAATGGGGCACACCCGACAGACACTAGGTTTATTTCAGAAGACAGAGATCGTCCTACTAGTTGGGTGTCCCATAGCCTTTGGCCTTGGTGAAGCCCACTGAGATGGCCACGACCAGCGCCGGAAGACCTGGAGGGATATAAAAACACATCAGAGAAGGTTCAAAATGGTCCGTTATCCCAAAATGGACGCCCCCTCAACCGTACGGCCCTTTACATACTTGATGCGTACCTTTTCACAGGAATTCATTTCCTATGGAGCGTGCCACGTACAACGTGCCACAGTGCCTTGCGTATGCAGTGGCGTCAAGTGAAGGGCTACGCACTCGGTGAGAAAATCCATGCAGTAAAACGCATCCGCGCAAACCTGACCTGGCTGTACCTGAACTAAAGCTGTGGTTCATTTTGGCAGATATTGTACTCGTACTTTATAAATATCCACATTTTGCCCGGAGCAATGTCAGTTTCACTCAGGTTTCATTACGTTAGCTTACTAGGATCTGCCATGCTGCCTGCTAGCATCACCATGGATACCAACTGTAATCAGAAAGAGTTGTCGCGTAGAAAACTATGCAGCGTAGGGAAACTACACGTCCTCCCGTATGTAAGCGGCATTAGTCTCGTAAAAAAACACCATGATCTCGCGAGCTACAGCGTGACGTTGCCGTGAATATCCGTCTGGAACCCCTCAATTCGAAAGCTTTAGTCATAAAGGCAGTGATAATACATTTCAATCAAACTTCCTTACATACGGTTGGACTTCATACGTTTATCTCACCCAATCAGAATGTTTAGAATGAGCACCCGTGGAAACATAGAGAGCCTAAGTCACTTCTGCATCATGAGACCTTAGTTTGGAAAACATATGTACGACGACAAGCAAATCACGTTCTGATCCCGTTTGAATTGTTGCACGAAGAACACATATGACGTTTGTCTATTTAAAAGATAATTAAAAAAGTAAGGAAGGTCGCAGTCTGTTGTAAAACTATAATTCATGTGCAGATTTGCAGCTGGAGTTCATCATGGACAATATATTTCTACTGTAGTGGACTGAGGCGGATTAAACCTGCAACACCAAATGTTTTTGTTTACACAGAACCATCTGAAACTGTCTGGAAAAAGGCAGATGTTTTCAAAAAATACTTGGCAGGTGATTGGCTGAACCATCTGTCTTGGCAGGTGATTGGTTGAGCCATATGTGGATCGCCATCTCTGACGGGCTAACGTTGCATGCCTGTAAAAACCAGTACGACGCTGGTTGCACACGGCCTGCGCGGAATGTCACTCGCAGCAAAGTCAAACGGGTGCTCGAGAAAACTGATCGGAGAGCAATGGTTGGGTGGAGCTAGGCTAAATCCCCAGACATACAATAAGAGACTTAACAGCGATGTGGCGGAACGTCAATGATACTCAAGCACCATGAAGCAACAACAGGCGAAGTATTGGTCGGCGACGCAACGTGGGCAAGTGCCGACATACTGTGAACTAATCTCAATATCACGGGGCCCGACTAGGGCGTCTCACCCCATCCCAGGCACAGGAAGCGCTTGCGGATGATGCGGTTCCGCAGGCGGCCGGTGACAGCCATGTATGACTGCCAGGCTTCAGTCAGAACCCAACAGAATGAGGATAGGAAGAAAAAATGAAGAAAGGCTGCGACCAGCGTACACAACACCTGGGAGAGAGAGGGAGAGAGAGAGAGAGAGAGAGAGAGAGAGAGAGAGAGGGGGAGAAAGAGAGAGAGGGGGAGAAAGGGGATGGTTAAGAACTGGAAAGCAAGGCGACGCATATTTAAGACATAGGCACCACAATCTGTTTTCCTACCTTGTTGCGCGTCTGTGTCTGTCCAATGAGAATCAAGGCATTGGACGAGATGATTGACAGGCAGAAGTTAATGAGAATGACAGAGCGTTCGGAGCGAATATATCTGTGGAGAAGGAAATATTGCTCATCGTGTACATGTCACATAATATGTCAAGTCACGTTTAGTCATAAACCATGACGCAAGCTGCAGTCTAGTTCATCTGCACAGGCCTTAATCCCAGTTTCACAGTTCAATCCAGTTGACCTGTAGTGATTTATACAAATAAATTATACATAATTTTCTTTTCTTATTTTTAATAACACCCTGTGTTTGTAATTCCTGCAAACAAAATGAGCATTAATAACTTCCACCTGCTGACTCTGTGTTACTACACATAAGTCAGAGCCCACAGGGCTAATTAACGTCTAGTTAACTACCCGGTCACTGGTTTCCAGAATCGATTCGATTCCGATTCACAAGGTCCAAAATCGATTTTATTTTCGTTTTGATCCAATTTCGAGCTAAGTCTACACCCACCGGAGGGAAACACATTTGGCTCGAGCACTATGCTAACTACGTGACCCAGCTGAGCTAAATACATTAGATATTTCACCAGGTCAGATTATTTCTGCACGCTATGCCAACCAACAGCTTTGAGGGCATTCTGACGATGGAGCTGCAAGAAAATAAACTTGATATTTGGTAAGCTATTGGAGTGCACAATATTTCTGTTGCCTCAGCCACGTAAGCCAAAGTAGTGCATTTTTGTAAACAGTAAATAGGTCTATGACACAAGCTCATTTTAATACAAGAGACTTCATTTCTATAGTGTTTTGGCGGCCCTAGAATGCATTAATATGCGAATTCTCGTAATCTGGTCTGCATCATTGTTTTCATCCTCAAAGTAAAGCTGTAACCTACGCGGCAGTCGGCTACGGCATCATATTTTCTTCGTGCAGATCGCCAGCCATTACTTAGCTTTAGAAACGTTTATGCAGTCCGCACAGATGCTAAAAATGCATAATACGTTTAGCCTTCCTCACCATTTCAGCATGTCTTGAATTTGAAAACGGACATAATCCATAATCTGTTTTAAAGGAAAAGCAGACAGATGTTGCACCGGTCCTACGGTCTTAAAGGGGAAGCACGCTAATGTTTAATACGTGGCCTTAAAAGATCGATCTTGGGATTTTATGAATTGATATCGGCTCATTCAAATTAGATCGATTTCAATTGGAGAATCGATTTTTTGAACACACTTCTACCGGTCACACAAGGTAACAGGGCCTGTATTGTGTAGATACATCACTCGACCATAGAGTTAAATTAAATGATCGAGACACAACAAGGTAACTTATTACCTCTTATTTAGTCATCTTAACACTGGCTTATTTAGTCAGCTTTACACTGTCTTATTTAGTCAGCTTTACACTGACTTATTTAGTCAGCTTTACACTGTCTTATTTAGTCAGCTTTACACTGACTTATTTAGTCAGCTTTACACTGGCTTATTTAGTCAGCTTTACACTGGCTTATTTAGTCAGCTTTACACTGGCTTATTTAGTCAGCTTTAAACAATTTAGTCAGCTTTAGACAATAATATCGTTTATCACGATTATTTCTGGGACAATATATCAACCAACAAAAAAAAACTTTATTGTGACAGGCATGTCTGTGCCTGTCTGTTTGTATGTCTCTCTGTCTGTCTGCATGCCTGTCTGTCTGTCTCCATGCCTGTCTCACCTCCACACCGACACATAGATGATGATCAGCAGCAGCAGTGTGAGAGAGGAGACGCCACATCCCACGATCAGCGTGACGGACGGCAGCTGGTTCTTATCCATGTTCTGGAAAGCAAACACACACACACTGGTTAGACTGGTTACATTTGCTGGTGTGCATTCAGGCATGTCTGCCCACACCACACACAGCCTTACTCACACACACACACACTTTCTCTCTCTCTGCTGAGAGCAAGGTCATTTCAAGGTGATTCTACACCAAAGACTGAATAAAACGCGACAAAGACACACAACACGCACACACACACACATACGTAAACGCTCTGGTGGCTGAGTGAGCGTTAAAAAAGTCGCGAGGACTCACTCGCACATGAAACACACTGACATCTGAAATCCGTCTCCACGTTCCTGCAGCCATTGTCTGGGTTACCATGGCAACGCCGTAATATGCCAGTGGCAGCTGCAGCAAGGGAGGCTGTGGCCAGTGGAGTGATGCATTGGTGCGTGTGTGTGTGCGCGCATGTGTGTGCGTGCATGTGTATGTGTATGTGTGGTTTGTGTGCGCTCCATGTGCGGTTGTACATGTTGGCATGGAGCAACCCCCCCCCCCAATCTTGGTTCATTGCTGTTGTTTCAGAGCTAGCATAGTCCCAGCCTCTTCTGTCCATCAGCGCTACGTCACCTAGGCAACTCTGTGCTGAACGTCTGATACATAGACCCTAGTCTCAGCCTCTTCATCAGCACTACGTCACATAATCAACTCTGTGTGAATGTCTGATGCATAGACCCATGTAAGCTCAACACCGACTTTCGGGAAGTGATTATGTCAATGTCCATTGGCTGTTGTCACTCACAAGTATGTGTGAGCGATTTCTGGTGCAACGCTAGTGGAGTGTTTTATTTACTTATATTAAACATTATATCTATTTTAGGAAGAATCTGTAGCCCACAAATTTGACAGATTTACAAGACCTGTATAAAGCCAGATCTGTGTCAATTAGTTTTAAAACAAATTTGTCATTGTAAGTGTAACGTTGTTGTGCATGTCAATCAAAATACCTCTCCTGTCAAGAAGGCGGGTACTGACGCAGTTAGCCAATGTTGTGTCCCAGACTTTACACAAAGGCTGGCTCTGCAAGAACATCATGCATGTAGGTATATATTGTGTCCATGCAGTTCTGCAATGTTAGCAATGGTAAGAGGAGACATTTCACATTTAATTATTTCATTTAAGTATTTAAATTTGACTACGTTAGTCAATTTAAAATAAATTAAAGCATCTACATTCCTTGCATTCTCAGACCTTTGAGCTATCCAAGCAATGAAACATTGCATTGAGCTTCAGGATATTTTTTATTGCTGGTTTGATGAGACGAGGAGCGAGGACGTCCATAAAGACCTGTGGACATGTCATGGCCGCCCACGTCATCACAACCTTTAGCTGACAGTCTCCTAATCTGGCATCCAAACGATGCTGTCAGCTAAATGGTGTTCTGGTGTTTAACCCGAGGAGCTGAGCAGATCTGACCACAGCCTGATGGGGGTGACGAGGAGTGTGGCGTGGGGGAATTTCTTGTGCCCAGCCCTCAAACAGGAGATAATTGGCAGAGTTTATACCTTGCCGTGTCTCCAGATCTGCTATGTGAGATGGGGCCACGTTAATTAAATCGGGGAAGTGGGGGGGGACATAAAAAGTATTTCACTGAGACAGACTTAGACTGTCTGAAGAACCAGGAGAGAGAGTGGGGACAGATGACGAGGACTTCCCTGTGCTAGAATTAATTTGAAATCTTCTATGTAGGCACAACTGGAGACCAAGATAATATAAAATAAAGTAAATAAATAAATATCATAAATCTATTGTTGTAATATTGCATCATACTGTAAAGTAAAGAGATGGTTACTTTCATTCATATTGTTGCATTTAATGGTAGGCCTTTCATATGGTTTGATATCCTTAACTTACAGTAACAGCGTGAGCCCTACCATGTCACTAAATACGATACAGTATTGTACCTTGAGGCTGAAACTGTATAGTAAATACTATGATAATGCCTCTTGGCTATATACTCTCACAGACAGTGAGTTTTATGCTGTATTTTGAGTAGTAGGTCTGATGCAATTGCAGGTCAATGCATATAACAACCCCCCACCCACACACACACTCCACCCCTCTAACACACACACACACGGAAGACATCCACAAATACTGTACATCTAATGTCATGGATTCAGAGGTTTTTGTGCAGTGTTTCTTTCTGGCCTGTAGGGGAGCTGTGCTGAATGAAGCAGCAGAATACAGGCAAGCTGGAAACAGAGAGAGATAATAGAGAACGAGAGAAAGAAAGAGAGAGAGAGATAGAGAGAGAGAGAGAGAGAGACATATCTAAACTAGAACTAGAGATGCAATGAGATATGAGAGCGAGAGAGAGAGAGAGAGAGAGAGAGAGAGAGAGAGAGAGAGAGACAGAGAGGTCAGGGTGTTTATCATGCTGAGGATGTAGAAGGCCAGTTGCAGGGACTCTGTGTGTGTGTGTGTGTGTGTGTGTGTGTGTGTGTGCGCGCGCACAGTGAAAGTAAACCTTGTAAAAGACTATTATGTAGCGAGAGACTCAGTCTTTTGATTTAGCCCATTCAGCCATTTTATAAGCGTGTGTGTGTGTGTGTGTGTGTGTGTGTGTGTGTGTTGCAGCAGGAATAATTAGCATCATCTCCCAATAGCACCAGTGTAATGGAAGGCGTGCGTGTTTACGGCATGGCGGCATCACACTCCCTTGCAGACCTGAGATCCGTCTGTCTGTCTGTCTGTCTAATAGACTGGCCTGGAGACACACATGAGCGAGATGAAGAAGCTAGCTAGGGTTAGCAGCACTACTGCTACCGTGCGCGCGCACACACACACACACACACACACACACACACACACACACACACACACACTTATAAAATGGCTGAATGGGCCAAATCAAAAGACTAAGTCTCTCGCTACATAATAGTCTTTTACCAGGTTTACTTTCACTGGTCTGTGAACGACATCAAGCTTAAACTCATTATTACTACAGGAATAACGGCACTAGTGTTAATGTGGATGGCGTGAACTTGAACAAGGATTGGATATACACTACAGCGTATATATGTATATATATGTGTGTTATAATAGCAAGCAGCAAGCAGCAGTGTTGATTGCACTGCTGTCTCATTGCCATATGTCTTTAAGACAGCGCAGTCCTCATTCGGTTACCACGGCAACCGGTGAGCTAATCGCTCATTCCCATGCAATTTCCAGTCTAATAATAACTAATAGCTGTAAATTAAAATTCACCACACACACACACGCACACACACACACACACGCACACACACACACACACACACACACACAAGTTAAGAAAACCATGGCCTTTCCCAGAAAAAAAAAATAAAATATATGCCAGTAGCATGTCTTTCCAGTTGCCATCTGATCTGCCATATTGCTCCACACAAGGCCTGGCATCCACGTGAAAGGAACTGGATCGTCAAATATGTAAAGATATGCTAATGTTAACACCAGGTGTGGTGATGTGCTGTTGGCTAATAGTGTTCAATATGTAAAGTGGTGCATATATATATGTACGTATGTTTACATATAATAATATAAATGTAAGTGTTCAATCATAATCACAAATCGCATAACAGTTTTGTTTCACCACGTTGTATGCTATTTGAAAAAAGGCTATATGAGACACGCCGCTTTACATAGGAGCCCTACTTTGACTTAGTCAACGGCAATATGTATATATATA
>JAODUE010027785.1:0-22163 GCA_027564755.1 Amblyopsis hoosieri
TCCTTTAGGTGAGTGTATATATATATATATATATATATATATATATATATATATAAAGAGCATGCTCGTTAGCATGTGAGTCTACAGCTTGACCTGTTGTGCTTCAGAGCTGTGAACAATGAGCTGCTAGACACATACCAGCTGAAGTCCCTGGATGGCCTGGTGGAGGGAGGTCTCGAGGACATCGCCGTGGTGAGACGAAGGGAAGAGGAGGAGCAGGGGAGCAGGAGGAGAGGTGGTGGGACGGAGAAGACGGGCCAGTTGTACCTCACCCTGGCAGAGCTGCTGGAGGAACAGGAGGGCAGGAACGTCTCCAGGGTGACGGCGGCCAACCTTCCTGCGTACCACAGCGACAACTTCTCGCTGAGGCAGCCGTACCACCGCATCATCCGCTGCCTCGGCTTCCGCTTCAACTACAGCATTTTTGACGGGTACAGTAGAAATATCAGTGCAGACGTGACGTTTTGGTGATATTTACATTGGTTATGTGTTATTATGTTAAAGGAAGATTCAAACAGGTAGATTTTTATGGTATAATTAATACAATGTATTGTATTTCTAATTGGATAAAAAGCACACATTATTAAGATAATGGTTTGCACGTTATTAAAATAATTTTGGAGATGGTGAGCATAATATTTTTAGGCACCGTATTAAAAAGGTAAATTCAGCTATTGTAAGATAATTGTAAAACTAATACACATATCTGGTACTTCTACACAGCCCTGACTCCATAAATAGGAACATAAACAAAGTGCAGAACACCGCTCACAACAACAAAGCCAACAACAAAGCCGAGGAATATTGTTTTTTGTTAACAGTTATCTTACAATTACTGGGTGTGGGGGCTTTAGATCTTTGGAAGAAATACCCTTAGTATTATCACATTTTAAAAACAGCATGCTGTTTCATTTAGATAATGACACACTATTTCGTCTGATAATCTTCCAAGGTCTGCCCGGCCGCCAAGCAGTGAGGGTGCCAGAGGGCGGTTGCCCGGGGTAACGGCCTGGTATGAGGGACGGGGCACCCCTGGCATGTTTGTGCTGGGCACTGCTGCCCACTCCAGAGACTACCGCTTGTCTGCTGGGGGGTTCATCCATGGTTTCCGTTACACTGGTAAGGTTCCAAGACTCAGATTTGATCAACAAAGATGACACATTTCCTAATAACATCAATTAATGGCTATTATCATTTAAAGTAGATATGTCTACTGTATCGAGTCTTTGGCTAAATGGACTCCACTTTATTTCCACAGTCCGAGCTGTGCACCGCGTACTTGAGCATCATTACCATAGTATCCCATGGCCATCGACAACACTTTTGACTACTCAGTTGCTGTCCTGGATATTGAAGCGGGTCAACGAGGCCTCTGGCCCCTACCAAATGTTTGGGGTGCTTGGAGATGTCATACTTCTTCATGGGTGGGTGCATGTGAACCAACCTGACTCCATTAAAATGTGTTGTTCCGCCCAAAACATGTTTGACGTGGACCCCATTTTCCAATATTTTCCATACTTATCAGTTGATTCTGACCAAAAGGTAATCAAATACTGACATACGGACATGCCAGAACAAATAAGTAAATGAAACCCTTTTAAAACCTACAACATTTCTGTAGATATTTGTATATCTGACTGTATACTATTGTAGACATCATGGTCCAATGAAGCAGTGACACAAAACTGCAGTTTATTTGTGAACTTAACATGTTTGTGGGGACAGAAGACAGAATGACAAATCCCAAATAAACAAATGAATGTAAATTGTGCACTGACAGAAGAAGGTGCGATTCCCTTTGCGTACAGAAAATGACCTCTATCCTCCAGTACAGATGGTAGGGTCATTATTTGATTCTGTCTGTTCTTCTGATGATAAACGTATACTGACTGTAGGAGGTTGGCCCATTTAAGATACGACTTTAACAGAATGTCACCAGACATGTACTTCAGTGCTGACATACACACTATTATGCTGCATGTGTATAAATATGTTAAGGTGTTGGCCATGAGCTAAATGATATGGTTAGAACATGAGGTCTTGTTATTGTTTAAATTAGTTTACATACATCTAGTAATCTATACACATGCTAGTCATCATAAGCTTATCAACACAGGTCTTCATCCTGCTTCGTATGTCATTAATATCTCAGCGTCCCTCTCCCTCTCCCTCTCAGCTCTCGGTGTGAGTATTTAGAGGAGTTCCCCATCCAGGCCCTGCCTCAGTTCTGCTCTCTGTCAGGACACGGGGTCCCTAAACATGGACTGCTTGTGCTGGTTATGCAGTATGGCCTGAATCGGACAGACTCTCTTGGGCCTGCTAGAGCAGAATCAGAGTGGACCCGAGCCTGGAAGTCCAACTTCCTGCACCCAGTTCTGTACTATTATGACACATTTCCTACTGGTGAGAACAGAATTTTATTCATGTATTTATTTATTTGTGTATTCATTTTTTTTTAGTAAGGTACACTCATTGATCCTGTTATAGTATCTCCAGAATCCTGAATTTGCATTGCAGCTTGTTTGGAAATACTACAAAGTATGCAAAAAGGTTGTCTCGAGTACAGGGAGGGGCTTACACTCCTGCTGGTTTGCAACAATCTGTTATTGTCTTGGTTACAAACTTCCTAGAGGGCTGCCCCTACTGCACTCACACAGTTGTGCTTGCAAGCTTGCTGGGACAGAATTTCGAGGTCCTGGAGGAACTATAACACAATCAAGAGGAATACATAGAATATCTACTCAGTATGAGACAGAGTGGTGTTTGTATGTGCGACTACATTTGCATAAACATGTGATTCATAGCTTGCATGCTTGCATGCCACTGGTGGTCTAGATTAATGTGTAAATCGTATCACCAGACAAGGACATGAGGCACCGGCCCACTGGTTGGCCATTACCGCGGCCCAAGGCAGTGCATCATATTATTGAGGACTTCCTGACAGAGTGGGACAGTCCTATTTCCCACACCCAGCCCCTCCGTCGATTTCTGGAGCATTGTCTCCAGATGGATCTCAGGGCCTTCTATGCAGGTAGGTTCAGGTCTCTTAAAGGGTATACTGTATGGGCCTCATGTACGTACGTTAGCAAGCACAGCGTAAAGGTGAGCGCAGCCAGATGGCAGATAGCGCATTTTACATTGGACGTACTAAACTTGTACATACTAAATCAGAACAAACAATTGATTTCACATGACAATAGGCGGAACAACAATGTTTCCATGATTCTGACAATATTAGCGTTTATCGCAATTATTTCTGGGACAATATATCGGCCAACAAAAATAGTTATCGTGACAGACCTAGCGATCATAAAGTAGACCTATTTAAAAATAGCCTACTTGTCTATAGGTATTGTCAAACCTAGAGATAACGGGCAAAATTCTAACGCAAAATAATTATGTTTGGGTGACTAAAATTTATTTGAAAGAAGTGGAATAAACATTTATTTTAACAGCACACAAGTGATCAAATAGTTCGTCTCTTCATGGCCTGGGTCTTCATCTTGCTCGGATGAATCTTGCCATTGCTTGCTTACCCTGTTCAAAGAAACGCACTAACTGGGATAACACCTGCTTTTCAGAGGCTGAGAATTTTCACCGCAAAACCGACATGCGCTTTGCATCGCCGTTTTCATACATTCAACGGAATAGGTAATCATTCTCTCCTTACGGATCTCCTCCCATTTGTTTGCGCATCACTCCAAATCTCCCCTTGACCCTCCCATAAAGGCATATGCATGAATAGGAAAGCGCAACTTGTGATCCTGTGTTCCTTCAGCAGGCAGAATAGCGCGTTAGCCATGTGTTCGTACATACAATGCCATGTTTATACGTGCAATGGGCAACAAAATTACACCTTAAATGTGCACAAAAATATTTACATGAGGCCCTTTGTGTGTGTGTGCTTGTTTTGCACAAAGTCCCAGTACTAGAATGTTTGTGGTGGTGGCCACACACATTCTACTCAGGTATAAAGGATTTACACATGGAATATTGCCAAATTCTTATTCTACATTACACATGCATTTTGTGATTATCAGAGGAAGTAGGTGTTATCTAACGCCATCTTAATTTTTTCTTTTAGAATCCTGTTTCCGGTTATCCCTGACCCACCACAGGCCACCTCTGTTTTGTCGACAAAGTTACCTGAATAAGCAGGGTGTTTTCGGCAACAGTCAGCTATGGCAACAAGCTCGAGATGCTGGGTTAATGCTTTCTGAGCAGGACTCTGATTCAACCAAGGCCGACACTTCATTCCCTGAATACCTCAGGCGAGCTGGAGCATCTGTGACCTCAGGTTGAAGCTCGAATTCTGATTGTTTTAGCGTCAGTCAATGATTCCTATCATCAAACTTCCTTTGTCCCTCAAACTACCTCTGTTATACATGGTAATAATCCCACACATAATGCCAAATATTTAGGTTGAAAAACCACCAGTGGAGTTTTACCTGGTTCCTTATGAGTTGTACATTACCTATATGTGATAACAAGATGACACAATATGTGAACCAAATCTGTATTTACCTAATTTAGGTGGTGGGTTGACTTTCATATAGAATATTGATATGCACTATTTATTTTTATACTATGTATATTTGGCTCAAATGTTATATTTAGTTTGACTGTTAAAGAGATATGTATCATCATGCCTATTTTACATAAACATATACATGTAACATATATACTGTATATATATATATGATTTATATACATTTGATATAGCTTTAAATGTAAAGTATGCACAACATTGTCGAAGGGACTAATTGGTTGCTGGGTAGCGACCATTCTATTGGCGAGGACCAAATGAACATCGTTCAATCTGATTGGTCCTACTGTTTCAGACGTAGTTGACTGTACAATGGGTGTGCCTTTTACTACATATATTCGATGGAAATGTAAAATGTGAAATAGGTGACATTTTGGTCCTTTGAGGTAATGCATCTTGATTTTAAACTATCTAAATTAACCAGAATGTTACGATCCAGAAGGAGTGTATAATGTGATGACATACTATGGCGCTAGACAGGAAATACTATATTCAAAGTTCACCCCTATTGACGAATTGTATTTCCTTTTTACATTTGCAAGAGTAGAAAACATGCAACAGAGCCTTTATATGTCGCGGTAAATATGGACGAGTGGAGCGAAATAGTCGGTGCATCTTCAGACAATGACCCATCCAGCTCGGAGGGGGAGTACATCGTGGAAACAAAACAGAATGAGAAAGACGGTGTAGGTGAGTCACAGAGGAATAACGTGGAAACGGTAGACCTGGCAGTGGCACCCAATGTTGGGTTAGAGGTAAATAGTACCGGGGACAGCAACGTGTTTTTGGGTAGACCTGGACAGAGAGCCGAACAAGAACTTCGTTACCTGCACTTGTTGTGGGAGCCACGTCGAGCTGAATCTGGTGCTGGATTCACTAGTAAGCTTGGCAAGATGACAGGCAGCAGAGCAAGGCGACATAACAGGATCATGCGAAACGTTGGTCCCATTGGAAAAGATATGTATGGTGAGAAAAGTATTACGAACACATTACACTTTCAGTGTTATGCTCACGTGAAGTTTTAAACTGTACTGAATGTTGCAATAAAGTGTTCCACTGTTCTGACCATGCAAATAATACTTATCGTCCCACTTCTCTTCTTGTTGTTACTTGCTTTGCATAAACTCTACAGCTATGAGAAGACTGCGAGAAGCAGCCAATGGGAATGACATAGATACAGGTATGGCTAGAGTGCTTGGGTGACTATATAACATTTATTTGAACAATTATGTTTTCCAAAAACCAATCAAACATTACATGTTAATGGGATCAGTTTTAATTGTGTTCTTCTAGTGCGAAAGCTCCTTCAAGAAGATATAGATCCCTGTGCCGCAGATGACAAGGGAAGGACAGCACTCCATTTTTCCTCCTGCAATGGCAATGAGAGTATTGGTAGGTTTTTCACTTGCTTGTTCTAACCAGCGGATGTCTGTAATATTGACCTGCTGGTCAGTTTACACAGTGCAGTTAAAGTACTGAATGATCCTAAATCTAGTATATTATCAAGATCTGTGCTATCTGCACTTTGATTCATTGCTCCTATTTAACCAATTTAACATACTAGAGTAACTTTATTATATTATAAAAGGCTTATTGAGTATTGGAAAAGTGCATTTCTGGTGTATTTTGTCTCTTGCAATTTGTTCTTTTAATCTACCTAGCGATGTAGCCATGCTTTTGTTTTATCAATTATATTTTACTGTTCTCCTGTGTTATTGTTTGACCTTCACAAGGCATTGTGTTACTGCTAATTCATATTCTTCTAAACTATCATGTATTTCTTACGACTGTATATTTGACATGCTCTGTATTGTGGCTGTAGTGCAACTGCTCCTGAGTTACGGTGCTGACCCCAACCAGCGAGATAGTCTGGGAAACACCCCTCTCCATCTAGGTAAGAAATATACCAAATGCACTCTGTATGTATGTATGTCTAACAGACTGTATGTATGACTGTATGGCTGTCTGTCTGTCTATCTGACAAACAGACTGTCAAAACACTGGTTTTTCATACCAATTCCTTGCTGTGTGTCTTTAGCGGCCTGTACTAACCATGTGCCTGTAATCACCACACTGCTCAGAGGAGGTACGATTCTGATTTACTCTATTCTGGTGAATCTGTGATGCAGGGGATTTCTGTATATAGAGATCACAATCCTGATTTACAAACATCTGTATTTCACAAAGTTTACACAACGGGCAAAATCTAAACGACGTGATATAAACATTATTTTCTTTAGGGCTATTTGTTTTTAACAATAGTTTTTTATTTAGGAGCACGGGTGGATGCCCTAGATCGAGCGGGCAGGACCCCACTTCACCTGGCACGCTCCAAGCTGAACATTCTGCAGGAGGGAGATTCACGGAGCTTAGCAACCCTAAGAGGAGAGGTCACTCAGGTTAGCTGCATTACTGCTAAATTATTACACATTTTAGATGGATGCAGTCAGTATTACCCCTGTTTTTCAGGGTTTGGTTAACAGAAGAGATTTATGCTGATGTGAAAATGTTTTTTTTTTTTTTTAAAGATCTCTGTTTTCTTGTTTTTTTCTCGCTCTCAGATAATTCAAATGCTGAGAGAATACCTAAATTTAATGGGCCAAAGTGAAGCCAAGGAGAGGCTGGAGCATATTTCAACTCAGCTGCAGCATACACGCACCAAAGAACAGGTGGGACCTACCTACATGCTGAAATGGCCTAATATTACACACATTGTAAACATCTTTGTTTATTGACAGTGACACCTGTATTTGAGAATTTAGATTTTGAACAATCATGTTCAAATTGTACTCCAAACCACAAGTGACATCTCCTCTCTTTCAGGTGGATGAGGTCACTGACTTGTTGGCAAGCTTTACATCTCTAAGTCTACAAAAGCAGAATTTGGGGGACAGATAGAGCCTACAGTGTTGTGTGTGTGTGTGTGTGTGCGTGCGCTCATGCGTGCGTGTGTGTGTTACCTCTGCTTTTATTTGTGCCAATGGTAATGATCTTATTGGAGATATGAAACAAAAAATCTTTAGGAAATCAATACATTGATATTGACTGCTGTGCTGGTTTGTTTTCAAGAAACAAGTATTAAGCCTTTTTTTTCTTGCCTTGCATGTTTACTGTGAATTGTATCTTGTTGTAAATTGATATATCTATATCGGCTAATAAATATTTGTTATGTTTGTGAAATGTCGTGTTGCTGTCTGCTATTATTAAAATATATGATATGTTACTATGATCTAAGCTACGTTGTTGTCATGTAGGCGAAACCTCTGTCAAAATTATCAAATCAAATCGCCGTTTTATTACGCTTGTTACAATGTATTTCTAATATGGCTACTTTTCCCTGGCACCGATTGGCTGCATTAGCTAAGTCCCTCCCAATTCGACATGCATTGTTGTCACCGATAACAAAGATGGCGACCGGACCCGCGTAAATTGGTGATTCTCTGGAGGTAGTAAAATTCAATACATCCGGTCATTACATGTTTATTTATGTTTGTCATATACATTATCTGTAGGCCCATGGTAGAATGATACATATGCACAGTTAAATGCATGAACGCCAGCGTCATTGTACACTTTGGAAAACGCGGGCCTAGCTGTATTTGAAAGCCCCGGGCTGGTGGTAGCAGTTCAATCCAGAAAACAAAGCGCTCTGCCAGTAAGGGCAGTTCAAGTGGATGAAATGTTCAGAGTTTGACTCAAAGTGAATGGAAGGGGGTGTGTTTGTGACTTTACGAAAGAAGGCGGGAATTCGTCCATTAATTGTGTCTCTCTGCTTTAACAAAATAATGTAATAGCATTGCTACATTATGCTGGAAATTGGGATTTCCTAATTCACTTAAATCTACCTCTTAGATTGTCAACTTCACCCACTGATTCTCTTTTGTGGCCCTCTCCAACTTTAACAATATGTGATGTTCATTAAATAATGAAATATACATTTTAAGACATTTGCAAATCATTTCTGACTTTCACTAAGATCTGCTACAGGATATGAAACTCAAAACTTACTTAAAATTCAAAATGTTGTGATTTATGTTATCATGTGCAATCCATGTGTAATTATTTTGTGGCATGGCTTATTATTTTATATTTACCTTTTGAAAATTGTATTTTTATCTAAAAATAAATAATCTCTATCCTTGCGTTTATTTACCAGGTTGTTGTTCTGTCTTGTCAGAGACTTCCTGCTAAGAGCTTTGAAGAGATTGGACAATCCATGGCGTTTGAGGAGCTCAAGAGTAAAGGCGGAATTGGTAACAATCGATAATGCAAAGAATTGCTAATATATGTTCATACAGTCTATTTGAATTTAATTGATCATTGTCAAAAACTATAAATATCTTGCTTTGATAACAATGGCACCTGCTTTTGATAAAACATTCTGTATGTCATTAAAATGTTATTGACGTCTTTGTAGTAATGAATTTATTCCATAAATACCCAAACACAATATCCACCAAACTGTTCCAGATTAGAGCTTTATATGTTGGTATAATAGGGTTGTAATGAGTTGTATTATTGAATACCATAATTCTTCTAAATCTCTTGAATCCACATCATGAATCAGATATGGGTATGGAGGGGGACAGGGGCTTGGTAGCTGGCCGGAGCCAGAGAGAGAAGAGGAGGTCCTACAAGGACTTACTGAGGGAGGAAGAGGAGATAGCCGCTCAGGTCCGCAAGTCCTCCAAGAAGCGACCGAAGGTAGGGCATCTCCTCTGTCCAGCTCATGCTGTGTATTCTAACCTGGGTCCTGTGAGTTAATACATGTCAATTCACTATGGTTTTACATATCAGGACTCAGAACTGTTCCTGTTAGGAGGTGATGCACAAAAGAAGAAGAAGAAACATAACGACGACTATTATTACAGAGGTGAGAGGCAGATTATTCAATAATTTTAACTGTTGTACACTTTCTAAAACATTCTCCTCATTGCTTTACATATGTAATAATAAGAAAACCACTCAGACTACATCCACATAACAATAAATGAAATAGCGCCCCCACGGGGAGAGCTGTGGCTGTACAGTATAGACGCCTGTGTAGTTCATGCGTGTGTGGCGTCCTCCTTGTCCTCTGTATAGACCACGAAGCCTCAGGCCCGCCCCCACACAAGAAGAAGCGCAAGTCTGTAGACCGCTCTCCCCCTCTCTCCTCCCCCACCGCCTCCCACCCAGCGGACACGGCCATGGGGCTCCTGCAGGCCATCACCTCCCCCCTGGCCACGGGCTCCGACCCCAGCCCCCACCTGCACAAGAAGCCCTCCTACCCCACATTCTCCTCGCAAGCCGCCAAGGAGCGCAAGCGTGACGGCAGCAAAGGCAGCCACTCCTTCTCTCACGCCCGGCCCCTCGCGCCTCCTTCCTCCTCCTCCAAGAAGCACTCGGCCACGTCAAAGTCCTCCCTCTTCCACGGCGGGGCCGCCAAAGAGGAGCCCCTGACGCTGCGCGAGGCCGACGGCCTGAAGATGAAGCTCATCATGTCGCCGGAGAAAGATCAGCCGGAGGGCTTTGCGCTGGCGGCCCACCCCGCCAAAGGAGCGTCCAAGAAGGAGCGGGAGAGGGAGCGCGCGCCTCCCTCCAAGTCGCCCAAGAAGAAGCAGCAGCAGCAGAGCAGAGAACCACTGCCTGTGGTGGGCAAGGAGGTGGAAGTGGAGGGTAAGACTTCAGTGTGTCTGTCTGGGAGGAGAGCAGGCAATGTACTGTTATACATGTTCATAGCATGAATGAACAGCAACATCTATTAGCTGAGTAACAAACAACCATGTATCATTAAACAGTTAGCTTCATAATAACTGATTATATACCAGCTTTTAAATATCTTTGATGGCTTATTTAATGGCTATAAATGGAAGATTACTGCATTGATATTGCTACTATACTGTATAACTTTGTATTGTCCATCTATATTCTTTAGCCATGTGGTGGTTACGACGCTGTTAAGACTGACAGTCCCCTCTGGAGTAAACAAACGTATTTATTTTGAGTAGACCAGAGGTGCAGCCTGAGGTTTTCTATACCGTTGAGTTAGGATCTACTGTATTGTTGTCATGTGACGCTGTCTGCCTCAGGTCACTACGGTGGGGGCCTGGGGGACGACAGCTCCTCGTCCGGGGGGGAGCTGGAGGCAGGGGAGCTGGTGATCGACGACTCCTACACGCACATGTCGAAGAAGAAGAAGAAGAGCAAGAAAAGCAAGAAGAAGAAGGACAAGGAGAAGGAGAAGAGTGGGAAAGAGAGGAAGCACAGCAGAGTATCTGGAGGTGGGCCTACTGTCCTGTTATCGCCATGGCACCCATGGCACCCTGCACACAGCGTTTGAACATGAGTGTCAATGTGATTCAAAGCTAAATTACTTTCTCTAGTTATGCTTTCATGACCATTGGAGCTAAAAATGAAGTCTGCTCAGGTAATGCACGTGTGTGGTAACACCTAGTGTAAAATGGGAGGGTTTAAAATACTGTATTTAGTAATCTAATACACTTAGAAGGCTAATGTGTGTCCATTTTAGCTTCCCATTTACATTACTGTCATCGTGGCCTTCTTGGGCTCTCTGTTTTGTAAGTGTTGGATAAGAGAGTGGGTGGAAGTCAGACGTCTGTTTGTATGTACATGCGTGTGTCAGTCCTACTTAGTTTATTGCATCTGCTAATGCAAGCGTGTGCTGTTTTGTCAACGTTGAAACTTAGAGTTCACATTGATCATTTTTGTTTTGCTCTCCTGTGTGTGTGCGTGTGCGTGCGTGCGTGCGCTCGCACTCAGATGTGTCCAGAGCCCACAGCCACTCCCAGCCAACGGTCACCCACAGCTGTGTAGGTCCCATGTACGCCATGGCCCCCCCAGTCCCACCCCACCACCATGCAGCCAACAACGCTGCGATGGAGAAGAAGAAAAAGAAGGAGGAGAAGGAGCGGGAAAAGCATGAGAAGGAAAAAGAGAAGGTAGCTGCCTGTGTAGTTTGTTTACTGTGGATGTGAACTCAAGCTGTGGTTTTAACAGGTTTAGTCATTGCACCAGAAATAGCTAAGGTCTGTGCCCTGTGTTTAGCCCAAGAAGAAAAACACCACAGCATATCAGGTGTTTTGTAAGGAGTACAGGGTCAACATAAACGCAGAGCAACCAGGTCTAGGTGAGTAAACGTGTTGCGACACAGCCATTATAACAGGTTGTCTTTGTTCTGGAAATCAAACCAATGAAACAATGTGTTCTAAAACCATTATCGCCCTTCTACAGTCTTTGGTGAACTTAGCAAAAAGTTGGCAGAGGTATGGAAGGCTATGCCCGAGAAAGACAAACTGGTAGGTTTAGTTTAGTAGTAGAGATCATGTATTTTAGCTTTAATAAGTGCATTGTGGAGGCTCCGTGTATTTATGTGTACTCTTATACAGGTATGGAGGCAGAAAGCTCAGTATCTACAGCATAAACAGAACAAAGCTGAAGCCACTACAGTCAAACGGAAGACCTCCGCAGATGGCAAAACTAAAGGTAATGTTTGAATTGTAAATATCTTAGTTTAAATTCCCCTTTTTAAATTCTGACTTTTGGATACTGTATGTTTTGCTTCTAGTAACTTTGTTGTCATCAGCTGCATAAGTCTCCTTCTATATACCGCATGACATCTTATTAACAAACGGTAGATCTGGTCTGCCCTCAAGCTCACCTGTTGGGTCAAACAATATTTAAGCAGGTCAACCTGTGTGTGTTGCAGGTGCAGTGAAGGGTGCAGGAGTGGCTGCAGGGCTGGTGTCCCCCAGCAGAGCATCGGGGAACATGTCTCTGTCGCCTGCGCGTGTTCCTGATGTTGATCCCATTGACGCAGCAGCACACCTGCAGCTCCTGGGAGAGTCCCTGTCCCTGATTGGCCATCGGCTACAGGAAACTGAGGTTGGCATAGCAGTATTTAAGTTTCGCTGTACTCGTAGTGTCAGCTGGTCCAGTAACGGTGACAATAACAAACCAAATAACATAGGCTATACGTGTGTTGTTGAATCATCTGAGGTGCGTTCAGAATTGGCGAAGATAGCGAACGTTTGCGAACATTTGCAAACATATTTGAACAGTTTTCCATTTGAGGAGGTAGTTCTCGGCAAAGACACATTGAAGCTGGATGAAAGTGGACAGTTTAAATAAAAAACGTATGGAATATTTACACAAATTGTTCAAAATTCAAGTTCAAAGCAAACATGTCCGCCACAAACGCTCGCCACTGTTTGCCAATTCTGAACGCACCTCAGGTTGACTCACTGTGTGCTCTAAAGCAAGTGTAATGTCCCCATGATGTTTTCCTGTCAGGGTATGGTGGCAGTGTCTGGAAGTCTCTCGGTACTCCTGGACTCCATCTTGTGTGCCCTGGGGCCGCTTACATGTCTCACAGCTCAGATCCCACAACTCAACGGTTGCCCTCGTAATGTTCTGGTATGTTGCATTTATGCATTTAACCATTGTCTGGGTTACAGCTCAACAACATCTGTTGACGCTGATGGTGCTTAGTTTCAAATTTCAAAACGTTCTTCTGCCATTGTTAAACCACTGTAGTATAAGATTCTACGTGTCGTGGATATGTTCGCTTTTTGGCTTTTTCCTTCAAGGCTGTGCACATCCTTACTGTTCGACAATTGCTCTTTCTTATCTGTCACAAAGTATGGTTATTGTAATATTTCCTCTGAAAAGAATATAAATACCATTTAAAAAAAAAAGTGTTGTTGAAAAGGTGATTCACTTTACTGCTAATCTGTTTTGTATATTTTCTAAATAAATGCACACCTTTAAAATCACATTAGTAAGTATTAATAACAAATATTACTACTTGCATGTTTTCTAATATGACTATTTTTCTCCTCATGTCAGTCTAATACATTGGACAACATTGCATACATCATGCCTGGGCTCTGAGTGAAGAGGACACTTTCCACATTCTTTCCGCCTGTGTGTGTTTGGATCACGGAAGTGAAGTGCCCTTTAAAAGTAGCCCTTTGAATATGGACTTCTATTTATGCCGCCGCTTGGCATCAGAACCCTTGGACATTTCTGATATCAGTGTTTTTAAATGGTATTTTTTTAAAAGCAAATGTTTTCTTCATTTTAGAATTGTTATATTTTTTAAAAGAAGCTAATTTTACTCAGCAACCATCATTATTGGCATGTCATCTTGATTTCACTGTTGTATGAACTGAATATGTATTTGTACTGTATGTGTGTGTGTATGTTTGACTGTTGTATGGCTGTTCCGGCATTTTTTTCATATAAGTACATTCATATGAGGATTTGTTTTTCTTTTCTCAAATGTACAGATATAGATTCAGGGTCCAAGTATCATTTTTTTTTCTTATAATCCACATAATATATTTTACAACTGCAAATATGTCTGTGACCATGTAAGTACTTAATGCTTTGTAATTTTCACAGCATTTAATAACCATGCATATAGGTTTTAGATTTTGATTGTAACCAATTGAAGCATAAAAGAAAAATCCCTTTGGGTGCAATCTTGTAATTCTAAGCTTTTTAAGCACAATTCTGTAAGACAAGTCTCGTCCTTGCATTTCCTGGAAGCAGGCTCCTTATATGGAAATGACAATAAAGGGACATATGTTTCCAAACGTTTATGGCTTTTATTTACCCAAGACAACAATACATGACAAATGGTCCAGAGATAATCGACAGAAATATGGAATAAATATTTTTTTATACACAGTTGTAGCATATAGCCTACAAAATTCTAGGAAATATTTGTTTATGCATGTGCTCCGGAGGACACACCCATTTGATTAAAAAAAACAAGTTTGTAGCCACTAAGGGGAGTAGACAAGCTTATAGTGGGCCGAATCAGAGCATAAGAACGCGGAACTGTGGACGTCTCGCCCTAAACACGGCAGCCGTGGACATATACTGTAACATACAAACAGTAATGGCATCAGGCGGGTCTAAAACAGGTACGCTATATCTTAACAAATTGAGGATTTTATATTTCAGGCACTATACTGCAGTCTAGCTACCAGACAACACGAAAGGAGCACAGTCATTTGCTCCTGTGCGCAGATCTGAGAAGCTTGTCAGCAGCGTTTCAGCATATACGCTATTCATATTGCAAATGTGAATAACTGCATAACTGTTGTTTATATCACCACAATGATGCAACCGTCTGTGTTTATGGAATTAAATACAACATAATAAAGGCAGATTCCAAGTAATTTATGGATGGACTATTAATTTAGGGCATAGGCCTACTTTATAAGCACTTTTTTTGTTTTTTTACCAGAGCTTCGGCTGGTGCTGTTGGGCCGGACTGGGGCAGGAAAGACTTCAACTGGAAACGCCATACTGGGCCGACAAGCCTTCCAGCACTCCACATATGCAGCTGACAGCCAGGAAGGTTACAAACACAGAGGGGAAGTTGCAGGGAGACAGGTAGGATTCGTTATTTACTGTATAAAAAATACATGTCCGATGATGGGATAGCATAGCACCCCACTTGGTCTAATATTTTAGACATGTCTGACATGAAGACCGTTGCAGTGAATGAGAACAATCACCAGCAAACACGGTTTGAACATGTTTTACTTGTTCTCTCTCTCTCTCTCTCTCTCTCTTCCCCAGGTAGCGGTGATCATTGCTCCAGACTGGTTCAGCTCACAGTGCCCCCTGGAGGACGTTCAACGCCACATCTCCTCCTTCATGGCCTTATCCGCCCCAGGGCCCCACGCCTTCCTGCTGTGTCTCCCTGCCAAGCGGCCTGTGGACGGGGAGGACCGTGCCCTGGAGGCTCTGGAAAGGCTCCTGGGCCCCAGCGCCACCTGCGAGTACAGCCTGGTCCTCTTCACCCACGTGGAGGAGCTGGCGGGCGGGGCTGCAGGATCTCCTCAGCTGCAGGATCTCCTCAGCACATGGAGCAGGAACGTCCTTGATCTGGTGGACAGATGCGGGGACCGCTACCACACCCTGGGGATGCTGGGCACCGCAGGAGAGGAACAGAGCGAGGCCGTGGAGCAGCTCCTGGAGAAGGTGGAGCAGATGGTGGAGGGGAGCGGGCACCTGAGCTGCCCCCTGTACGAGGAGGCCGAGGCCAGGGTGAGGGAGAAGCAGCGGGAGCTGCTCAGAGCTGCCCGGGAGGAGAGAGGAGGCGGGGCGCCCTCTGGTGGCGGGTCCGCAGCGGACGAAGACGTCAGCGAGGCAGAGATGGAGGGCGTGAGAGAGGAGGCAGAGCAGAGTGCGTGTGCCTTGGATATAGACGTACACGGTATTTTCCCCCCGTCCACTGGGGTTTCCGTGTCTGCCCCTCCCTCCTTTCTCTGGGGACTGTGGGAGAAGATGATGGAGTGGCTGAGGTGGCTGCCCAGACTACTGAGACGGGAGGCCCTTCTGGGGTCATTGGTCAGCCTGTTTGTGGGGGGGCCTTATGGGGGTATGATGGGGGCCACTGTTGGGTCTGTGGCTACAGAGGTGGGGAGAAGGAAAACGCAGAAAAATAAATGAATGGTGCAAAGAGTGATGTGAAACTATTATCTCACATTATGGCGAAAATGTGAGTGGCAACTTACTACTAAGCTACTGTCTTGCCTGCTATACCCCATTCACAAATTCAGATTGTATTCCAATGAAAGTTAACTTATTTAAATGTTCCAAATAGGAATTTTCTGAAGTAGCATTTCCATAGATTGTCCACAAGGTGGCGGCAAATAACTTTATATTTGGAGAAGTTCATATTTGTGAAGAATGTACTGTCAAGCAAATAAAACTGCTTATCAAACGAAATCCTCGTTAGTTTCTTACAGCCTACACAATTTACAGCAATTCAAATATCAGTTTGAATTTTTTTTAACGTTAATTGGGCTACATTGAGTTGTGTAGCCTACAAAAATTATATAGGTTAACAAAACCTGGAATGTATAGGCCTAGTTTAATTTCATTGCATTTGTTGTAGGCTACTTGGCTTATAAATTGTTAACCGAATTTGATATTAAGTGTTATGTACAGAAGTCTAGGCAATTGGTTTTGATTTTAAATCAAGTACCCTAGCCATAAGCTCCGCAGAGCAGAGCAGTGGCGCAATCTCCCTTAGTCTCACTCCTTACGCAATGGTAGGTTATGATTCTGACATTGATGTAATTGATACTCTGCTAAAACCATCAGTCATAACCCGTCCTTACAGCTCTCTCTCTCTCTGTGTGTGTGTGTCTGCTCTCGCTGCCTCTCGTTCTCTCTTTAAGCTGCCGGAGGCTCTGCCTAGGAACTGCTAGGCGTTTCCGAATGTGGGTGGTCCGACAAGGGTGGGAGGGAGAGAATTAGCCCAGCTCTCATGTTTCCCAAAAAGAGAGAAAGCATCGAGGGAGAGTGAGGACTGTGTGTGTGTGTGTGTGTGTGTGTGTGTGTGTGTGTGTGTGTGTGTGTGTAAGAGAGAGAGAGAGAGAGAGAGAGAGAGAGAGAGAGAGAGAGAGAGAGAGACTAAGACAGAGCATGCATAGAGACCACATCTGTCTTCCAGATGTGGCCTCCACAGTTGTCTGAAACAGGGGGAAAGAAAGTTTTAAAAGAAAGGGAAAATTGGTGCTAAACAGTTTTTTATTGTTAGGGATTACACATCCAGTACAGAATAGACTACAATATAGCCTACAGTACCAGCCTGCCAGCGTATAGCTTTTACTCTGCGTGAAACTGCAATGAAATGACATACTACACCCCATGTAGATAATGTATATAAAAAGACACCTGTCCAAATATTATTCGGTCTTACTATCTATACACAACTGAGAAGACAGAGAAGGTAATGATAGAGTATATAGGCTACATTGAAAAAGATTTAGAGTGGATACTGTTCAATGGGAAATGTATTTCTCTGGGCAGGACAAGACTTCGTAAGACTCAAATGTAACACAGATCAAAAGAATAATGGAAAGGTTGCAAATCACAACGGATTCTGTGTCAAGGAGTCCCTCAGCGACAAAAATGTGCAGCGCAGAGTTAGTGGTGGAAGATATAGCGATGACTTCTCAGACCTGGGAGCGAGGGAGGCTGACTTGATTTGTGCCTGTATGTACAAGCAAAGCCAGAATCTGAACAAACATCTCAGGGAATCACCAGTGACCCATTATTAACACACAGGCATAAACTTCTGGACCGCTCCCTCTGAGCAAAAATGTTGTTGTAAGGGCCTTGTGGTCCCTCATTGAAGTGGGGGCAGTCTGCTGAGACGTGGACACCGCAGTATTTTTTTGTTATCATCGCGCTCTATGGGCTGGAAAAGACAGCAAACCAAAAGAAAATAAACACGATGACACACTTTTTCCTTAACCGCCCAACCGGCCTTTCTCTCTGTCTCTGACCTCTGACACTCTTCAATTTGATCAACAAATGCACAAAATGATTTTATTTATTTATTATTCTTATCGCTCCTTAGAATTTTCTTTTCTAATTTGACAGAAAGAGTTCTTGTATTTATGTATAATCCTTATAAAATGTAAGCACAATAATCTTCAAACAAATTCTGTCTTAATGTATAGCCTAGTGAGGTCAGATGAAAAACTGCATTCGTTTTATAGATAACTGGGAGAGAAAAACATGTCAACACAAATATTTCTTTCTTTCTGAAACAACTTTTACCCAAAAATATTGGTTCCAAAAATGTATTATTTTTGTTTTCTTAGTTAATTAAGACACACGTTCTTCTATTAATATTATTACAACTTTTGTAAAAAATTTAAAAATAACAAAAAGAAAGAGAAAAAAGTTTTCTTGAAGAAAGAAACTGTTGTTGCACATAATCCCACAGATCACATGTGAAATATTTCTGAGAGTAATTTCAGTATGTGTTTTAACGAAGTGTCATGGGAGCCAGGATTCATAGGAATTTCCCTATAAAAGATTGTTTGTCTCTGCCAATGGGGCTTGAGACAGTGCTGTCCAGCAGACATCTCTCTCTCCTGCTGCACTCTTGGTGTGCTTGCTTTGAGCCCTCTCATCTTTTTCCTATTAGAGCTGTTTTCATGTTTCTTCCTAGTATGAGTGTGTGTGGCTACAATTGTTTATGAAGCACTCGGAGTGCTTGATGCTTGCTGCTCCTATTGTATGTTAGTGTGCGTGTGTGGATGTGGACTTTCCTGCAAATAATCTAAAAGCATAATGAGGCAAATTAAAGTGTGAATTACATAACAACAAAGGCAATGGTATGATGAAACAAAATGTATTTTTATTGTTCTTAATTAAAGCTGTAAATTGAAAACTGAAATATCAAAACATCTCACTCAAAATCTGAAATATGTGTCATACAATGTGTAGTGATATAATGTATTCTTGTATGCGCGTTTGTTTATATAGACTAAATACAGTGCATTTTCTTAAAGTCGTGAAAAAAGACGAGTAAAATTAAACAGACTTGATCTTCTTTATGAACTTGTGCAAGAACTACGCATACCAAGTGGAAATACAAATTGATGTATATTTTTCTTCTGTAATTACCTGCCTTGCAGAGTATACCAAATATCACGCTACATCTGCCTTGTCATACATGAAATGAGCACCGCATCACGATCTGACCAGAACATGTTCCCTCTACACGTAACAAGGTGTCAGGACAGACAGACGAAAGAAGCAAAAGGATGGAAGCCCTCCGGACGACATGAATACGAAATCACACACAGCTGCTGAGGTTAGGGGTGCCAGCACGTTTTTGGAGGACACACACACACACACACACACACACACACACACACACACACACACACAAACCCACGTCCCCACACACACACACACACACACACGCGCACACACACACTCACACACACACACACACACACGTACACACACACACACGTACACACACACACGCATACGAACATGGCCACATGTGCCAGCAGCTGCATTGCTCTTGGGTATAGGAGAGGTACGACTACATGGACGAGTGCTGTCGTTAGTCACCTTTCCTCCCCTCTCACTGGCTTGACCTGAAAACCACGCCAGATGTAGGAGGAGGAAGCTTCTTCTCAGGGACAGAACCTGACACGAGCTTGAGAATAGGGAGAGAGCAATACCGTACGTGTGGAAAGAGAGAAACAGAAGGGTGTAGTATAAGATGTTTTGGTCTTTTTTCTTTTGATGTTGTTTTTTAGGTTTGTACGTAAAGTAATTACAGAGTCTTGAATTTTCAAAATCGCATATCATATCAATGTGCACCCCCCCCCCCCCCCGCCCATAAGCATCTTCCTCACTGGAGACGTTCCCTCCCCCACACAACTGTTCGTACGGCCTGACATATTCACAATATGGTCGCCACATTTGTGTCAAACATACACCGTTCTATCGGTTGACTACAAAAAAAAAGCCCTTACCAGAACTAACGAACTACAACAGTATCTCCGAATCAGATGTCGTCAAATGAGTTCCGGCTTTGAAGTCACGCATGCGAGCGTTAACCGACTCGACAGTTGTTCACTTGCCAGGGGACACGCGCTTAGCAAAGCCGGCGGCGGGCAGCAGGGGTCTCCAAGGCATGTATGGCAGCCTACTGGTGGATGTTTCCGGTGTTTCAGGCAGAGGGGACTATGGGATGGGACACGGGGTGTGGATGGACAAGAGGCAATTACATTAGGAGGAGGCATAAGTGAAACACAGTCAAACTAAAAAGGCACAATGCCCAGGGCCTACGTTTACAGACAGACCCCCGGGAATGACGAGGAGAGGTTCTTACGAGAGTTATCTCTGTTGCGGCGAGCGTCTGAGAGCCTGGCATTAAAGGACTATAAAGCTTTGAGTACTGTTTGTGTGACATTTCTTACGAGTTAGTGGTTTTACACCACACCTTCCACGGACTGCCTTTGAGGACTTTGTGGGGGTGGGTGAGGGGAAGGCATGGGGGCCGGGGGGAAGAGGGGGTGCTTCAGTCAGAACAGAAGACAACTCACTACTGGCGGAGCTGTGGTGTGGGTGTTGGATGGCCCCTGAGCTCACCATAATTGATGAATAGTGTGGTCCACATTAACTGACATGCGCCGTTGGCTGTAAGTGGGTGTGGTGGGCGGGCATCTTTTGATGCTGTGGCCGTGGGCTGTGTTTGAACCATCAGCAGAGACCCCTCGTCTCTGTAACGGACACCGACCTGCGGTTTGATCGCGGCGGAGCGCGGGCCAATCTTGCAGCGCTTACATCTACACACTTATCTACATATGTAAGGCCTTGAACACACACACACACACACACACACACACACACACACATGCTTTATCCACCAGTTGTATTGCAGGGCTTTGGGGGAGGTGATTGTATTATTCGTGCTGCAACGCCAGCTTAATTCAAGGCAGATCTGACCTCAGCTAGTCCCTCTCCAGTCGGGCTCTATTGGATCAAGCCATAATCCCGCCTCAGCCACATGAATGGGGATCACGAAGAGGAGCTGCACTCGTTGCTGCCACATACATCAAATGTCACTCAGGTCCATATGCTGTCATGCAGCCTGCGATGGGTATCGCTGTGTCATATGAAAGCGGAGGGAGGCTTAACGGAGGCCCAGGGAGGCCCAAGCCGGAGACAGACAAGGAGCGAGATCGGAGTCGCGGTCTCGCACAGATAGACACCGTCAACCTGGAAGTGATCTGCCGCTGTCACAGATCCACAAACCCACACGCAAACTCTGGCAGCGGAGACAGGCAGAGGAGCTGACCCATGACACCACTTCAGAGTCCCGGCATCGAAAGCAATCTCTAAATAGGGAGCGTCTTAAGACACACTTTCCTGTAAGCTATGACTAACAAAGCCAGGGCACCTCAAAACAACACGGGGAAACATCCATACTCCATTATTGGAAAAGTAGCCGCTGCTTTCGGCCAAACACATAATAACTCCCGTCTTGTCGTATCATATCAAAGAGCTGCAAACCCAAAACACACGCGTAGCGCGGCCTTGGGCTAACGAGGGACACAGGCGAGGCTTATGGGGGTTTTTGCTAGAGAGAGCAGATAGCAAGGGGCCGGAGGGGGGGTGCTTGAGGCTGCTGCGGTGCGCCTCGTGCATGGTGTGTGTCATGGCCCGGCTCCTAGGCAGCGGAGGCACAGGGGGCCCCAAGAGCCCCTGATGGCCACTGAAGGGGCTAGACCCACCCTGGTAGCCGCACGTGAAATGAGAGGCAGGCCGTCGACACACACAGAGGGATGGGCCTCTGATTTGTTCTGTGGTCCCTTTGAGACCTGGCATCCTGCGAAGCGAGGGGGAAACATCAGCAAGACATAACAGGCGTGATGCAGGAGGAATACAGTCACTGTACGGTGCATCTGCAGGGGCATTTGTGTGCTTTGGCCCAGAGAGGGCAGCGGTCATCAATGGTGAATGTATGTGTACTCAGTGCCTGTTCTATATCTGATCCAGACACCTGGCTCACAGCCCCCAGTCCTTTCTTTTGTAATGAAACATCACAATGAGATTGTGCTTGTTGTAAATTAAGTTTGATTTTCATTTTAGTTTGTATTTATTAATTAATTTGCTTGTTTAATTGTTTTTATTTTCAAGTTTCTATCCAGCTCTATCAATGCATTTGTAAATTGCCCTTTGTAACATTGTGTTAAAAATGTAATAATTCAATAAAAAAAAAAAAAAAAAAATAAAAAAAAAATATATATATATATATTTATCTATT